>JASDQU010333579.1:0-12748 GCA_032191745.1 Picea mariana
AAAAAACCTGCCGAAAAAATAACTACTAAAAAAAGATTACTCCTAAATTAACTCACTCCAAAAAATCTTAAGTTAAATTCTCAACACATCCCATTGAAAAAACACATCCCCTAAAAAAACTTGGGTTAGATTCTCAATACATCCCCTAAAAGAAAGCTTTGGGTTAGATTCTCAATACATCCCACTAATAAGAGCAAGGTAGAGTTATTAAATGGAATTAAGTGAAGAATTCAATGTTATTGTTGACATCTAGTTTTGAATGCAAGAATGGCAGAGGATTAAAAAATTCCAAGTGAAAATCGAATTTGATTTGGATGGATTGAATTTCCATATTTAAATTCTTCAAATAATTTCTACGTAATGGAATTATTCATTCCGACAGGTGAAGAGATCAAGTGAAAATCGAATTTGATTTGGATGGATTGGATTGGCACATTTAACGTATGCGTAATAGATTTTTTGATATCTCATTATTGAATGAATGAGAAACCGTCTTCTTCAGTTTCTAAGGTCAAAGTACATAGAATTTAAAATTGTTGAACCCACATTGAATAAGCACTAAGCATTAATGTCAAACTACACAGAATTTAAAATTGTTGAACCCACATTGAAAAAGCACTAAGCATTAATGTTATTAGTGTATACATATTTTAAAATAAAAATAAAAAATTCAATTTTTTCCTTTTTTTTTAATATTATATTTTTCAACTTTTTTTTATATATATTTTGAAAAAATCTATTTTTTTCAATTTTACTTCGTCAAAAATTCTCACATATATATAAAATTAGGGCTCGAGTTTTGATGATGACTTTTTAAAATTAAATGGACATGGTTTTTGGGTATGGCTTTGGATGTAGATTTGTTGTTTAAATTTTTTATGTTTTTATAATCCCCTTCGTCAAAAATTCTCACATATATATAAAATTAGGGCTCGAGTTTTGATGATGACTTTTTTAAATTAAATGGACATGGTTTTTGGGTATGGCTTTGGATTTAGATTTGTTGTTTAAATTTTTTATGTTTTTATAATCCCCTAATAGACATTTTTAACATTGATTTTGTGTGGCTTTGGTTTGTGAATATATTCTCCTTCCATGGATATCTTGGGATTATTTTTGGCCTGGTAGTTTTTTAGTGTTAATTATATATATTTGGCTTTACATAATTTCTACCATGCGTTGTGGAACTTGGTCTCAAATGTTGATCTTGTCTTTTTATATATATATATATAGATCAATTACCACAAGCTTGTAATTATTATCAAGCAATCTTATCAAGCTTGCTTGTGTTATTGTATCTTTTCAATTATCATTTTAGTTATGAGCACTATAATTCATGTGTTATTATCATTTAGGAAGCACATCTACTAGTTTCCAGTATAGTTAAATTTATGTTGATAATTTATTATTTGCATTTCAATAAATCATAGGATGGTCCTTAAGGTTTTAGTTTTTAAACATAAGCTCTAATACTATATGTAGCACCTTATTAAGTTATATGTGTGTTTCTAGTATAATTAAATTTATGTTGATAATTTTATATTTGCATTTCAATAAATCATAAATCATAGGATGGCCCTTAAAGTTCTAGTTTTTAAACATAAACTTTAATACCATATGTAGCATTTGATTAAGTTATATATCTGTAATAGGGTGTTATTATCTCATTAAGTAAATCACGATTTACAAGAATTCCTAATTAATTAATTGCAATATATTTCTATTTCATTCTATCTACAATATTCGTGTTATATTCATCATCATTTAAGAAATTCAGAATTATGGAAATGTGAAATAAAAAACAACATTTATTTTAGATTTCAACCATTAAATTTGAAGTGCTTAAGTATTATTAGATGGAATTTCAAATAAATATTTTTGCAACAATTTAACCTCAATATTTAGAAACACAATAATTGAAATTGATAAGTAAAATACCTTCTTTAAATGTTGATTTTCAAGCTTATAGTTCCATGTGGAGACTCCTCTCGTCTTGCCTAGAATGGAATTAACCTCCTAGCCAAGTAGGACCCTAGTTGGTTCCTTATCCTTCCATGCTTAGAGCTCCAATAACAATCCCTATCCCTCCATGCCCAAAACACCAATAGCAAAAATAATGTTAGTGATATGATGCAACAATGTAACACAATGAATCTAATAAAAAATTTGTCTCCATTCTCTTCCAATTCAATGGTAAAAACTCAAAATTAATTCCCTCCAATTTTTCCAACCCTTCCTCCTCCTTTCCTCCCCCAATTTATCACCATCTTCCCCTACCAAAATCCCCACTATGTTTTCCAACCTTTCCTCCTCCTTTCCTCCCCCCTATTTATCACCATCTTCCCCTACCAAAATCCCTATTGTGTTTTCCTAAGTCCATTCCTCCCTTACATGCCAAGACTCCTAGGGGATAAAAGATAATGATGTATTAATAAAATAAAATTCAATTATTTATGCTAACATAATTTGGATTATTTTGAGAACGATGTGAAGAAAAAAATATAACCGATATATAACAAGGAAATACATAGAGATAATGTGGAGAACACATAAATATAGTGAAAACCAACTCCTATTAATGAACAAGAGAGAAAAACATTATAGAACACAAACAGACAAAATGGGGCAGCCTATCTCTGAAAAGAAAGAGATGTTGGCTACATTTCATTCACAACAAGCTTTACATCACACTCCATTTCATGCTTAAAGGGCCTCACTCACCTCAATTATATATGAGAGAGTGAGAGGAGAACAATTCCCATGATGCATGTGGGATAAATTGGATTGAGTTTATAAAATTCCATAGGAATGTAAAACACTAGGACTTCCCAGGCAGTAACCCATCCCAGTACTACTCTAGCCCGAGCGCACTAAACTGCGGAGTTCTAATGGGATCTGGTGCATTAACGTTATGTTGTAGGCATGTACATAAGACCACTAGGAAATCATTGCATGATGTCTGTAATTAGCAAATGAATATGACATTACATTCTATTCCCCATCAAAAGGGTGAATATCATGGTTTATTGAAACCACAGGCTCAAAATGGTGATTCAGTGGAAAAGGTGGATGGCCACCGAGATCCATTTGTGTAGATTTAAACTTTGTACAATATTTACTGCAAATAGATTTTCAGTAAAAGAACAGAAAAGATACAATAGAAAATACAAACATTACACAGAGATTTTTCCCTTGGAAACCCAAACCAGGAAAACCAACATATTCTATATTCATTCATTGTGTTACATTGTTTACAATACAATATACATATAGGAGCCAACGACATCCAAAACCCTAACCCAATGACCTGGATTAGTCAACAACCTGTTGATGGGCGAAATTGACCACTCGTCAACCAGAAGAATGAATCCGGTCCGGGGTTGTCTAATTAACCCAAGCCGTTTGTATTAATTCACTCTAACGGGTTTAATGGCTCCATTGGCCAATCTAAAATCCTAAAGGAAACGAAAAATAAATAAAGAAAACGAAATTAACTCACTAATTACTAATCGCTAAAGTATGTATGTACATCTTATTATATATACAGTTTAAACGATATTTATATGCTAGGTTTGTCTTATCTAATTTATATATATAAACTGTACAGACAATGAGTTTTAATCTGAACTCATAAAAAATCAAATGTATAATGGTTCTTTTTATAGCAATAAAAATAGAAAACAGAATGCACTATATCTTTTTTATTTTGTTTTAAATCATTTAATCTACATACACCTCTACGATCAAATATAAAACTACAACAGTAATAATTCTATTACATATAATGATTTAGATTACAAACAAGCGAATAATAAAAAGAAGAATGGACTAACCTTTCAATCACTTTGAAGAGTATGCATCCAACTGTTGGAGTAAATGGTACACCAGTCCATCCACGAGAGAAATATGTTGTGGGTCTTCACACTGTTTGGGACAACCGTTTAACTATGTTTTGACAGGTGTATTTGATTGATAAACAGTAGAACGCAAAATGATTACAGTGACATGATAGACTATAAGCAATAACGCATAAGGTAAATCCTACAATTACAGCTTGCATTTACTCAATTGACATGTTAGAGGTAAACCTCATAATATGAATTGAATAATCAATTACTTTTATAAAAATGAAGCATGAAATTGTGAACTATAAAGGAAAGATTATCCCAACAACCAAATAAACTGAGAAGACGAAAGTTATCATCATTCACCCAATCATCAAGATAAACGAGATATAGACAACAACAAAAATTCATAGATGGCTAAAGCATAAAGTAAATATTTATTAAGTCCAAACTCGAATATAAATCGTTCACAACCAGCCCCAGGCTAGGATCCCTTTGAGTACAAAATGATGAGTTTATAAAGGCCTCAAAAAGATAAATGTTTTTGTTACTGAGATTAAATATTTATTTCAAAAATAAAGGGGGATGCAACCACCCTGATCCTAACTAATCCTCCAAAACTAACAACACTTCATTTCTGTTCATACAAAATGCATTAAAGATAGGACTGTAAGGTCTCAAGGATGCCTCAGACGAATTTGTAATCATGGATTCCTGAATATCCTGAAAGAAAAGAGGAAAATAGAAAGATTTTAGATGCATTTCTAACCATTAATTCACACAATTCGAATTAACATAACTGGCTACAGAATCTTGCGATTCTATAGCTAGTTATCTTAGTAAATGAAATCTCATTTTATTAAATGAATAAAACAAACTAATCTAATAACAAAATGTAGTTTATTTACCAAACAAGATAATCTAATTTAAGAATAAAATCAAACATGATACTAATTTAAGAATCATACCTCAAACCATGAAATCAAATCATATCAGGAAACTTTGGAATTTACAATCGTTGTTGCTGCCTCAACGTTTTTGAAAATCACATGACCTGTAGTCTTCATACGTTTTTCTTTTCCTTGGATGACAGATTCAAGTCTGTGGTTTTCTCTTTTTAAAACATCGATCTAATCTTTTAAAGCCTTAACCTGAGACTGTAGAATTGGGATATCAGTATAATATCTGTCAATCCATGATAGACAGACCTCACACATTGACTGTGTGGCGGTTGCATCAGAACAAACAAGATTATGGACTGGAGAGTCTTCCATACAGATAGTAGATCCATTACATAACTTGATACCGGGAAACTCTGGATTGTTTTTTAAGAACGGAGGTAAATTGGCAACGAAGTTATAGGGCCGATCATGGTATGACTCGAATGACGAAGGGTCTTCCTCTGCGAGGAATCTGTCGATTTCAGAGTCAGAGCTCTCACTAACTTCGATCATGCTGATCGTGTTTGCATGAGAATTCGACTTATTTCGAAGACTCCTCGATATCAATCTACCATCCCTCTTGTTCTTAAAGTTTATATCAACACTGCCCTTAGACGCTTTCCCTGTAGGTTTCTTTAAATTTTTAACACGGTCACTTGGATGTATAACCTGCTCACAAACCGGTTGAATATCCTTCGGATCAATCGAGGGTTCACTGTAGGAGGATGAGACACATGGCTGGATGGGTGAGAGGGGCACTGTAGGGTAGGTTAGGGTTTCTTCAACCACGCGTTTATCAACCTCATCGACATTTGGATCAGAGAAACCATTTCTCACTACAAACGAGTTCCAATTGTCACTCTGCAATTCTAACTGGTGTACGAGTAAGATCTTGATTAGGCCATGATGAAAAGACTAGAGTCAGCTCGATGTTTCTTATATCTTTTACCCATTTTGTAAAGACTCCTGAGTAATTAATACGACATGTTCAAGGGGAAATCCATAAAAACCATAAGCAAACGGAGATGGTACAAAAACACCAGTCTGAAACGTCCCTCACAGGTGACGAATTGCTTCAACACAGCAAGTAAATCATGCCAGTGAGCTTTCAAAGTGGAAATGGGCATAGCTTTTTCGCATCCCTTGATTTTACGAGATGTAAACAACAAGCTCCAGGGAACTTCTTCCACTTTCGCATTTTTAAACCACTTTTGACCAACTGCAGGGAGTCCTGTAGCTTTACTTAGGAAATCCTCTGTAATCTCAAGCTGGACATCGCCCACTTTCACTCTACACCCGTCAAAGGAGAAAGTGAATTCATGGGCAACTTGTAAATTGAAACCCTGAAACTTCCTAATGAAAATGAGCCAGCCACTTCTCTTCAAATCTTCTCTGGCATCGTCGTATAAGAGGAGAGTTTGGATGTCGTTTGGTTCAATTCTCACAACAGGAGCCATAATGGATGAAAGGGTAATGAATCATACACAACACACAGAGAGGGTTTGTGAAACAGTCCAGAGCCACAACCCGAACCCGAAAAATTCCAATAATGAACAGTGTATAGACTCATGCGATGAGATGGGCGTTTAATTGAAAATCATGTGAAGGAGGTTTTGCAAAGCCCAAGGCCATGCGTAAAAATGATGGTAGTCTTCAAATCATATGCCACCTTTGCATTCAATACGAGCTAGGACCAAAACATTAAAAGTGAACATAAGTGCTCGCATCTTGGGTTCTATTACAAGGTTTGAAAATCGAAAATCAAAAGCATTAATCAAAAGAAACTTATAGCCAATAAATCAAACAAAACCATATCAAAATCAAATCGTGGAGGTCCTTTGTTCATAAAACTATCAATCTTTTAAGCAAGATTGGAATTGAAAAGATCAAAACAAAGAGAGTAACACCTTTATAGCAAGTAACCAAAACTATATGAACAATTTCCCTTTGATGATACTTTAAAATAGGAAGATAATCACAGTCGCAAGTTTTCATGCTTTCAGTCATGAAAACAAAGCATAAATAATCGATAGAGAAAAGTGACAACTTGAAACTGTCGTTTTGGAAATTTCTCATGAAGAGTGATAAAAATTAATGACCCTAGTTAGGCAGCTAGATAGGTCGTTTAATTGACATAAAAAGTTAAGAAAATCGTTGGCTACCAACACAACCCTAATTCCTTAACTGGAAATAGAAAACCATCAACAAAGAAACCATGTGCCGAAAAACCACTTAAATATGTGACACGTTTCCCGAGGCAAAAAAATATGTGACACTACTACTTGTGCAAAGAATATAACACATACCCAACAATTTGGATCATTCCTCCCCCTTTAGGAAGAAATGGTCCCCATTGCATCAAGTTCCCATGGGAGATAGGGAGACTTCTGCTAAATCTGAAGCATGGTGTGTTTCTTTCCTTGCTAAAGAAGTTGTCATGCTTAGCTTGTTGAAGGTTGTCATGAACATGTTGCTGGAGGGGTTGGATCTATTCAACCAATATAGATACACGATCTACTTGAGTGTGGGAGGACTCTGTTAGTGAAGATGCAACATGAAGAGTATGAAGGGTTCTGTTATAACCTTGCTTGAGTGGGCAGTGTGGAGGCACCCACATAGGTGCAACAAGAACATCTTGGGACTCTTCTACAATTTTGTTGATCTTCTTCTGCTGGATAGAAAGGTCTTGGGTTGAGGCTGAAATGATTGTAGTGTCCTTTTGTTCACCTTCTAATTGGATTGTAAAGAGGCTAAAATTTGCAGTGTGAGAGATTACTTTGTGGCATTTTTTGATGGGACAATAGTCGGAACTATCTATGGTATTCTGTATAGCTGACCCTCCAGAGTAACAATGACACTACGAGGTCAAGACTCATAAACAACATGACACCTCCACATATATGGTTGTCCTAATGGAATATCACAGACTTCTAGTGGGGCAACATCGCCCAATACATCATCCTTGAAGGGCTCGATGTCATAGAACAGGTGACACTGTTGCATGACATGAAGATACTGACCTTGGCGAGGCCACTCGTTGTTGTATGGTTGCGGGTGTGGTGTTGTTGGAAAATCAAACTAATTGATAACCTCTGCTGAGATGATGTTCTTTTGGCTTCCGCTATCAACAATAAAATGCATTGGGGTCCCCTTCACCCACATCTGTGAATGGAAGAGTCGCTCCCCCGCCTTAGGATCCTCTTATGGTTGGATTGTTGTAGTTGCGATAGTAGCAGTGAGTTCTACATCAATGATTTTTCTCATTTTATTACTTTCTGAATCAGGGTCTAAGTCGGGGTTCGACTCTTTGTCTTTGAGCTCGTCCACCAATGATTGTATTGAGCGACATTCATTAGTGTTGTGCCAAGGGCTGTTGTGAAACTCACACCACTTTCTGGTGTCTTTCTTAGACTTCTCGTTACCCTTCTTTTCCTACATATAGAACTGGGCCCTGGCTCTCTTGATGTTGGCCTTCCTTTCTATGTCCTTTAGTATGTGAGTTAGATTTTCCTTTCCCATGCTTCTCCTACTTACTCTGCTGCTTGAATTTCTGCTCAATTTTGACTGCATGTCGGTAAGAAACTCCCAGTGAGGAGATGTCCAAGAAATACATATTTGTTTGGATGTACATGTGTAGACCACTACGACACTTCAAAACTAGGTTTCGCTCGGAGTATTTTATACCCAACTTTGAGTGTAAGATATGAAAGATGTTGGTGTACTCCGACACCATCTGGTCTCTTTTCTGACACATAGTTTTCCATCTCATGTATTGGTCATCATATTTTTCAACATGGTAGAACTTCTCCTTTAGGGCATCTACAAAGTCCACCCAAGTGTGTTCTCTCCCAAACAATGTAGATTCATGTGCGGTGTATCTCTCTCAGTGTTGGGTATGTGTTATATTCTTTGCATGTCTGCGTGTGGGTGCGTCAGATATGACAACTGCGTCTAACGATCCCTCTAGTAGTGCTCTTTGTGTCGTGTGCATCAGGTGCTTTGCTAGGGGGGTCCCAGGGGGGGTAGGTATGCCCCCCCCCTGGTTACGCGCAACGTTCGGCAACGGGCGGTAGCCCGGGGCAGTGCCTCGAAATTTTGTTTTTGGGCGGTTTTTTCTGTTTTTAGCGGTTTTGTAAATTAATCCCGGATTAAGGGATTAGGGTTTTAGTATCTACGGAATACCTAAAAACATTGTATATACCAATATACAACAAGTAAATACACAGAGATAATGCGGAGACCACTGAAATATAGTGAAAACCAACTTCTATTAATGAACAAGAGAGAAAAACATTGTAGTGATCCAGGTGAATATTGGTGGCCACCCACATGTTCCATATTCCAACTAGCTCATCTTGACAGTTTTCAGTTCAACACGTTTCTCTTTAATGGGGACATCTCTTTGTCATTATGGATTTTTCACTTACAGGGCTGTCCTGAATCTCTACACAACATCCATGTGGATATTGGTGGCCTCCCACCTATTCCAACTGGCATGTTTTGGAAGTTTTCATGTCAATACATCTTTCTATACTTCTTGGGCCATTTTGGGGCTCTAAACAATGTTTTCTTGGTTTTCCACAATCAAATTGTAGATGGAGTTAGAATTTGATGGCACAATGCATAGTTATTGAAAATACCTTTCCAACGGGCTATCACGTGCCTAAACCGAAGGTCGTATGCAAAAGTTACGACCCCAGGAAGTTGAGGTACCAACTTACCCATCATGGCCCACATAAATTTTGGTGCTTCATCTCCTAGGGTTAGGTTTTTGGATGTATAGGGTTTTGGAATTCATTTTTATCATAAAAAAGGCCTTCGTAGCCTCATTGTAATCATCTTCTTGCGAATGAGAACAATTGTCACATCTCTTCTCAGAGATAAAGCTGCCACCATTCTAGCGATTCTTGCACTCTATATTTTTACAGTCTCTCTACTTTTCTTTCATTAATAGAAATCACGTATTGTTGTATCTCTCTGTTTCTAGAAATTTCTATGAGTATTTCATTGTAATATCTCTTCTTTCATTTCGCTCCGAAAAATAATCTAGATCAGTGGTATCATAGTAAGTTGCTCTTGATTATTTTTTTGTGCATGTCCCCAACAAGGTCTAAGTATAGCAAGTTGGGTCTCGAGCTTGTCTCTCTTGAGGACAATGGCTCTCGCATGCCCAAGAAACCTTCTATGGTAGCAAAAAAGAAAAATGGTGGAGTAGAAGATTCTATTAACCTGTTGCTTGAGCAAGCTCTCGCGCGGCAGATGGATGAAATGATAGAGAATTTTGCACACATCATTCAATGCATGTCGATAGAAACATGCACATCTTCATCAAGCGACCATTTTGGAGGAAGTTCTCCCTTCAAGGTACAAGTTAATTTTGATATTCCCATATTTTAAGGTCATATAGATGCGAATGCCCTAGAAAAATGGTTAAATCTATTAGAAGGTTATTTTTCTATTCAATTTTTTTTCGACAAGGAAAATATCACCTTCTCACTCCTCAAGGCTCTCCCCCATCTCAATCATTGGTGGGAAACTTACTGGGAGAAAATTTCCACAGAGGAATATGGAATATATGGGGTCGAGCCCACTTGGGAATTTTTTGTGGATGTGGTCAAGGAAAAATACTACTAGCCTGTTGATAACTATGAAGACCAGTACATGAGATGGACCACACTGCGGAAAGAGAAAGTCCAAACAGTGTCGGAGTTCACAAATACTTTCCATACCTTACCCACCAAGCTAGTTATCAAAGACTATGAGTGACATCTGGTTCTGAAATACCGTAGGGCTCTGCATAGGTACATCCAAACTGAAATGTATTTCCTAATCATTTCATCATTAGGAGTTGCCTATTGATATGTTGTCAAAATCGAGTAGAAATTTAGGCACCAAAACAAATGGGAATTCGGGTCTGCAAATCCGCAACAACCAAAGCATGGTAAAGACAACCCTAACCAATAGCCTCTAGACAACCAGTCCAAGACACAAGACAAGAAGGGTAAAGGAAATATGAAGAATGACACTGGGAAGTGGTGTGAATTCCACAAAATCCCCTAGCACAACACCGATGAATGTCGCATGAAAAAATCATTGGTGGCCGAGGTCAAAGATAAGGAGCCAAACCCTAATTTGGAATCTGATCCAGAAAATATTGAAAACAAACAGATCATCGACGTAGACCCCAATTCTACTGTCGCAACCCCAACAATTCAATCAGAAGATCCAGTAGATCCTGAAGAGGGGGAGCGCTTCTTCCATTCATAGATGTGGGTGAAGGGGACCCCGTTGCATTTCATTGTTGATAATGAAAGCCATAAGAACCTCATATCAACTAAGATAGTCAAATAGTTGGGGTTGTCGACAACACCACACCCTCAACCATACAACATCGGGTGACTTCACCAGGGATGGGATCTCTGTGTCAACGAGCAGCGTCACCTGTCCTCTGGCATCCATCCCTTCAAGGATGAGGTATTGTGTGATGTTGCCCCTCTTGATGTATGTGATATTGTTTTGGGCCAACCATACATGTAGAAACGTCATGATGTTTATGAGTCTCGACCTCATAGTGTCATTATTACTCTGGGGGGACAACTTTACATGATACCAGAGCTCCGACTATTGTTCCACAAAAACAGTGTCACAAGGTAATCTCTCATACTACAAAATTCATCCTTTTCATAGTGTGTTCAAAGGATGCACAGAAGGCCACTACAACCTCTACATCCTCAACCTTATATTCAGCAGAAGAAGATTGTTGAAGAGAAAGAAGATATTGTTTCTTCACCTACAATGGTGCCTACACAATGCCCCATCAATCCCATAGACAACAGGTTGGTGGAACATATTCAACCCCACCAACAACAGGTTCATGACATCCTTCCACAAACCAAGCAACACAACTTATCCAACAAGGCACGCAAATCACCAAGCTTCAGATTTAGAAAATGATTTCTCCTCTTCCCTGGGAACTCAATTCAATGGAAACCATTGCTCCCTAAGGGGGGAGGATTGATCCAGGTTGATATTGGTGGTCACCCACCTATTCCATATTCCAACTGGCTCATCTTGACAATGTTCATTTCAACATGTTTCTCTGTAATGGGGACATCTCTTTGTAATTGTGGGTTCTGCACTTACGGGGCTATCCTGAAGCCCTACACAACATCCAGGTGGATATTGGTGGTTGCCCACCTATTCCAACTGACTTATTTTGGAAGTTTTCACGTCAGTACATCTTTCTGTACTTATAGGGCCATTTTGGGGCTCTAAATAGTGTTTTCTTGGTTTTCCATAGTCAAACTGTAGGCAGAGTCAAAGTTTAACGACATAATGCATATTTCTTGAAAATACCTTTCCAACGGGCTATCACGTGCCTAAAACAGAGGTCGTATGCAAAAGTTACAACCGAGAGAAGTTGAGGTACCAACTTACCCATCGAGACCCACATAACTTTTGGTGCTTTATCTTCTAGGGTTAGATTTTTAAATGTCTAGGGTTTTGACATTCATTTTTCTTATTGTTGTATCTCTTTGTTTCTGACAATTTCTATGAGTATTTCATTGTAATATCTATGCTTTCATTTTGTTCTGAAAATAATCTAGATCATGTAGAACACAAACTGACATAATGGGGCATCCTATCTCTGAAAAGAAAGAGATGTTGGCTACGCTTCATTTGCAACAAGATTTACATCACACTCCATTGCATGATTAAAGGGCCTCCTTCACCTCAATTATATATGAGAGAGTGAGAGGAGAACAATTCCCATGATGCATGTGGGATAAATTGGACGAAGTTTATACAATGTCATAGGCATGTAAAACACTAGGACTTCTATTAGTATTTCATTGTAATATCTCTTCTTTCATTTTGTTTCAAAAATAATCCGGATCATGTAGAAAACAAACTGACAGAATGGGGCAGCCTATCTCTGAAAAGAAAGAGATGTTGGCTACA
>JASDQU010333587.1:0-12748 GCA_032191745.1 Picea mariana
CATCGAACTACACATGCACTTCATCATAAAGCTCATTCATGATCAAGTTATTGAAGTGCTCTTTTTCCCTACAGAAGATCAAGTTGCAGACATTTTCATAAAGTCTCTTACAGAAGCGAAGTTTTCCAAACTTCGATCTATGTTAGGAGTTCAAGAAGTTGTCATTAAGGGGGGATAGGCTCTAATGCCTCCTTCCTTCTCCTATTGTGTCATTGTTGTAAATCCTTCAATCCTATCCCAAGTTGTTCTTAAGGGGGGATGTTAGGATATTTAGACACTTAGGAGTTAGTAAGATCTACTTGGTCTATTGTGTTGTTAGGTAAAAGTGTGTTTCTTTAGTATGCATTAGTATGCATTTGTAGTTAGGAAGTCCGACGATCATGATATGTTCCTAACATAGAGTGATCCGACGGTTCATACTCTCCTTGATATTAACGACCATTGATCCATGGCTTAACTGATGCAGGAGCATCACCAACAACAAGCGAGCATGGGAAAAACACCATCGCATTTTTGGCACATGTTAAAATTGTTTGCAATATTTTGAAAGTTTGGATGTGAAAACTTTAATGTAATAGTTAAGAAGGGCGTACTTCCATATAGTAAATAGATATTGAGCGATGCGCTCTCATCTGTAAGGTTGTAGATGCATTTATGCATAGTTAATGTAAGTAGGTAGATTTAAATTTTAGATTAGACAGTTTTAGGAGTTGGAGGGAAAACGACTATAGACACCCTCATCTTGTATCATTGTAACATTATCAAGAATATCATAGAGAAAAAAAAGAAGAGTTGTAGCAGAGAGCTGTGTAGAAGGACCCATGTACAAAATTTCTGAAATTAATATATATGAAGCTTTGATTTAGACTCATGGTGTTCTAAGTCTTTCTGTGCATACATGATGGATGTTATGCTTATGGTTGTTTTACTATTTGTGTTGTACATTTTCTTTTATGCTTTGTATGTATGATTTCAGGTTAAGTATTTGAAGTCTGAGAGAGAGAGAGAGAGAGAGAGTAAGGAAATGAGTTTCAATTGTTTCTCTTCTTGAGTCAGAGTTCCTGCAATGAGTGCAGTGAAGCGTCTGCAAGGAGTGCGTTGATGGGTTCAGAGTTCATCTCTGAAAGCTTAAGGGGGATACCGTTATTCTCATTTCAACTGAAGTGCAAATCAAGCACAAAAGTCGTGCAAGGTGTGCGCAGGCTGGTCGAGATCTTAGAATACATAGACTAAGGTTGAGAGATTGAAGGACCGTTGTTGCAGAGTTGCACAGGGTCAAGAGATTCAAATATTTAAGTATATTTGAAGAAGTGACGCAAGGAGTACGTGCAGAAGTCTTTTAGGAGACTTGAGTTTGTGAAAGGAAGCTCAGGAGGGTCAGCCCTTTAAAAGTGTTGAAGAGTAGAAGAGGAGTTTTGGTCACCGTGTAGAGGCCAGATTCAGGAAGAGGATCGCAGGTCTGGTTGAACCAGAGATCTTTGAAGAAGAAATTTGGGCGGTCGGAATTCTCCGAGAAGAATTCCCGAAATAGCGAGAACCATAGTATCTACAGGAGCTACAAGGCAGATAAGGGGCCATTGATCTTGACTTATTGGGACGTCAAATCATTTCAGCATTTCAGGGTTCGAAAATCCGAAGTGTAAGCCAAAGCCTTGGCTGATCAAACCCCCGAAACGTGAAAATGAGGTTTTCGTGTGTGGAAGCAAGTTTAAGTTTTCAGAACTTCGAAGTTCAGGG
The DNA here is from genome assembly GCA_032191745.1 of Picea mariana. NCBI lineage: Eukaryota > Viridiplantae > Streptophyta > Pinopsida > Pinales > Pinaceae > Picea > Picea mariana. The sequence continues at coordinate 1,738 of JASDQU010333587.1, forward strand.
TTTCAGAAGTCTCGAGGGAGAGAGATTGGGACACAACAAGGGAGAAAACCTGAAATTAGAGGTCACGACAGAGAATTATCGACATTTTGGAAGTCGGGAATTCGACATTCCCATTGACAAGGGTCTACACTCCACATCGAATTTTCTGAAGTTGCAAATCTTGAAGGAGTGGGGAAAGAATACGTGTTTCGGAAAATCAGAATTCGGGAAATCAGGATTTGCGAAGACATAAGGTGGTTCGAGAGTTACAAACTCCCGATACCCGGAAACAAGAAATAAGGAGGAGGTGACACGTGGAAGAACAGGAGACTTCCTGTCGAGGGTTGTGAAAACAGCGAGGAGAAATACCATTTCGGCATTTCGGGACTTCGGAGACCGGAAGGTGGTGAGGACATAGGGTTCGAGCTTGACATATCGAACACCCGGTACGCGAAAGTCCGAAAGGATTTCAGAAGACGTCATTTCAACATTTTAGGGTTCAGAGGTTCGAGAGCCCCGAGGACTTAGTAAAAGTGCATTTCGGTGGTTGAAACCCCGAAGCACGAAAGAGAAAGGGAAGGCCAGGACATGTGCATTTCGGTAATTTGGAAGTCGGAAGTTTGAGACTCCAGGGGTCGAGAGTAGAGTTGCATGACATTACAACTCCCGAAATCGTGAAAGGAGAAAAGCCGAAATTGACATTAGGAAAGGTCAGGTGTCAGTATTTCGGGTTTCGGAGGTCGAAGAGGTAAGGCGCTTGACCACAGGATTAGAAAAATCACAAAGTCTGGTATCCCGAAATAAAAGAGTAAATATCCTCAAGGTTTGTTGTGGGTTGATTTCCCGAAAGGGAAATAGAAGAGCCAATTGAGCTCTCAGGGGCCGAAAAGAAAAGATCCTGTGCGGATCCCAACCTGCGGGTCTGGGGAGGGGTCTGTATTAGTTATGGTATTAGAGCCTAGAAAAATTTCTTTGCTTTCTGTAGCAGAGAAAAGAGGAATTTTACAGCCATGTTGCCGAGAAGAAGAGATAGGCAAACACCCGATCCACCAGAAGAAAGGGAAATGCCAATAAGAAGGGGTAGGGAATTACCTGAGCCGCCAGGGGTAAGAGAGATGTGTGAACTACGTTCTAGACTTGATGCCATGGAAATAGAACAGAGGCGCACAATTGGTGCTGGAGATATCAGTGAGTCTGAAAGTGAAAATGAAGCTGGACATGGAGGAGAAGAAGTTGCAGCAGAAGAACGCCTATTCAGGGTTGTTGCAAGGATAGGTGCTAGAGAAAAAATGGACATTCCAGTATATGAAGGAAACCTGGATGTTGAAGAGCTTCTAGATTGGATTAGAGATCTGGATAAGCATTTTTACTATGAAGATGTCGAGGAAGACAAGAAGGTCAAACATGCTGTCACAAGACTTAAAGGACATGCAACATTGTGGTGGGATAAACTACAAGCTGACAGATGCTGCAAAGGCAAGCTGAAAATAAAGAGTTGGGATAGAATGGTTGTGAAGATGAAGGAAAAATTCATACCCAAGGATTATCAAATCACTCTATTTTGGAGGATGCGGAATTTGAGACAGAAGCTGATGTCAGTGAAAGAGTACACTAAAGAGTTCTACAAACTAAACATCAGGGCATGTCATCACGAAAGTGATGATGAAAAGGTTGCCAGATATATGAATGGTCTGATATATGACATCCAAGATGAGATGAGCATGATGACCATCCGAATGGTGGAAGATGCTTATTAGATGGATCTAAAGGCTGAAGAGAAGCTAAGCTGAAAGCAAAGTCAAAGAGGGCGAGGCAGAAGTCAGCCTAGAGGAAAGACAATTGCCCAAGACAAGAATCAGAAACCTAAAGAAGAGTGGAAGAAACCTCAAACTCAAACTAAGAGTGGTGGAAGATCACAGAGAGGGTAGTATGCCGAACAGAGAGGACAATATGCTGATAACAACACTTTTCCTTGCATTAGAGGAAGAGGAAGAGATAGAGGTGGAGTGGTAAAATGCTTCACATGTGGAAAGAATGGGCATAAGTCTTATGAATGTCCAGATAAGAAGAAAGAAGGGGGTGAAGCTCACATTGCCGAAGCACAAGGACGAAATGTTGAGGCAGAAGATGCTGAAGGTGGGAGATCACTAATGATGAGGAAAGTTCTCTTAATGCCAGAGAAGGAGGTAGAAAATCCAGTCCAAAGGAACAGACTTTTTCGGATTTCTTGCAAGACTAAAGACATGGTATACAAGGTCATCGTGGACAGTGGTAGCACAGATAATCTCGTTTCTACAGAGATGGTAGAAAATATGGTGTTGGAGACTATTGAACATCCAAGCCCATACAGAGTTTCATGGCTACAAAAAGGACATTAGGCAAATGTCACTAAACAATGTTTAGTTGAGATTAAAATAGGTGGATATGAGGATGAAATACTATGTGATGTCATTCCCATGGATGTTTGTCATCTATTGCTGGGTAGACCGTGGCAATATGACAGGAATGTGATTCATGATGGGAGAAAGAACACATACACCATGGAGAAGAATGGAAGAACTCACATGTTGTTGCCAATTAAGGATAAATAAGTGACAACAAAGGTAAGAAACATTGTACTTTTCATGAGTGGGAAGGAACTTCTTAAGGAGGTTAAGAAGAAGGAAGAAACACAATTCGTTGTGGTGAGGAAACCTCAGATTGTTTTAACCAGTACAAGGGTGGATGATTTACCAAAAGAGATCCAGCAGCTACTGGAGGGGTTTGTTGATATAGTCGTGAACGAACTACCTCGTTTGTTGCAACCTATCAGGAGCATAAGTCATCACATTGATCTTACACCTGGAGCTAGTTTACCAAACAAAGCAGCGTACAGATTGACGCCGCAGGAGAATGAAGAGGTCAAGAGACAAGTCCAAGACTTAATGGACAAGGGATTGGTTAGATAAAGCTTGAGTCCATGCACTGTACAGACAGTGCTCATCCCAAAGAAAGATGGAGGCTAGAGAATGTGTACAGACTCAAGGGAAATTAACAAGATTACCATCAGATTTAGATTTCCATTGCCAAGGATGGATGATTTGATGTATTGCTTGAGTGGAGCCAAATTTTTTTCAAAGATTGATTTGAAAAGCGTTTATCATCAAATTCGTATGAGAGAAGGTGATGAATGGAAAACAGCCTTCAAGACCAATGAGGGACTGTATGAATGGCTTGTTATTCCATTTGGCTTAACAAATGCGCCAAGTACTTTCATGAGATTGATGAATGAAGTCCTGAAGGAGTTCATTGGGAAATCGTCATTGTATATCTTGACGATATACTGATTTTTAGTAGAACAAAAACAAAGCACTTGAAGCATTTGGCTACAGTGATGAAGAAATTGCAGCAAGAGAAGTTGTTGATAAATATGAAGAAATCATCATTCATGAAGACAGAGCTCATTTATTTGGGATTTGTTATTTCTGCAGATAAGTTGAAAATGGATCCAGATAAAGTGGAGGTGATTAAGAATTGGCCATCACCCAAGAGTATCTTTGAAGTTCGAAGTTTTCATGGATTGTCTAGTTTCTACATAAAATTTATCATAAATTTCAGTGGAATTAGCGCACCGATGATGGACACGGTGAAAAAAGACATAAATCTTTTCGCTGGACGGAAGAAGCAGAGAAAAGTTTCAATTTGTTGAAAAAGAAAATTACTGACCAACCAATTTTGGTGTTGCCAGATTTCAACAAGATGTTTCAGGTCAAGTGTGACGCTGGTGGATTTGCCATAGGAGTGGTCTTAAGCCAGAACGATAGACCAATCACGTACTTCAGTGAGAAACTAAATGAAGCAAAAGTGAAGTACTCCACGTATGATAAGGAATTTTATGCGGTCATATAGGAACTAAAGAAGTGGAGGCACTATTTGGTTCCTAAAGAGTTCGTTTTGTACAGTGAAAATCATGCATTGCAATTTGTAACTCTACAGGAGAAGATGAACCAAAGAGATGTTAAATGGGTTGAATATATGCAGAATTTTACTTTTGTAATTAAACATATTTCTGGAACTGCTAACAAAGTTGTTGATGCTTTGAGCAGGAAATGTTTGCTTATGCAGGAGTTCAGAGTCAAAACATTGGGTTTTGATAATCTCAAGGACATGTACAGAAATGATCCAGATTTCAAAGAGGCTTATGAGGCATCTGAGAATCCAATTCTCAGGGACATAAGTCAATGGACTGAATATATGATCTAGGATGGATTATTATTCAGAGGCAATCAAGTGTGTATTCCAAAATGCTCCATGAGGGAGAATCTGTTGAAGGAAAAGAACAGTGGAGGATTGGCTGGACACTTCGGTCATGATAAGACGTTTTCAAAGTTGAACAACTCATATTTTTGGTCAGGAATGAGAGTAGATGTCAAAAGATTCATGGACAGATGTAGAATTTGTCAGCACACAAAATGAAGAAGACAGAACATTGGGTTGTATCAACCGTTACCCATACCAGAGAGACCGTGGGATGCAGTGAGCATGGATTTTGTGTTAGGGTTGCCAAGAATGAAAAGAGGGTTTGACTCAATCTTTGTAGTGGTAGACAAACTTTCTAAAATGGCACACTTTATACCATGTCAGAAGACCAGTGACGCGACTCATATCGCGAACCTGTTTTTCAAAGAAGTCGTCAGACTTCACGACTTACCAAGGAGTATAGTTTCGGATCGAGACACCAAGTTCATGGGACATTTTTGGAGGACTTTATGGAAGAAGCTGGGAACAAAATTGTCATTTAGCTTAGCATATCATCCTCAGACGGATGGGCAAACAAAAGTTGTGAACAAAAGCTTAGGAGATTTACTAAGGAGCCTAGTGACTGAACACCACAGCCAGTGGGATCACATTCTGCCATAGGCGCAATTTGCTTATAATGATTCGGTCAACAGAGGCACAGGGCGGAGTCCATTTCAGATTGTTTATGGAATGCAAACCATGGGAGTTTCTGAACTGAAAGATTCAGAACATGATGAAACTAGAAGTGCTAGTGCAGAAGATTTTGCAGAGGCAATGAAGGAACTTCACAACCAAGTGAAGGAGCGATTGCAGAATTCAAGCCAGGAGTATAAGCGCAGAGCAGATCAACACAGACGACAACTTCAGTTCGAAGTTGGTGATTTGATTCTTGCACACTTGAGAAAGGAAAGGTTCCCAAGGGGAACGTATAACAAATTGAAAATGAAAAAGATTGGACCATGCAAGATCATAAGGAAATTTGGGACAAATGCATATGAGATCGAATTACCGGTTGGGATCGAAATTTCACCAAAATTCAACATCTCAGATTTGTACCCTTACAAAGCTAAAGAAGCAGGAGCAGATAGTGAACAGACAGAGGTTCAGTGGGCTAAAAAAATGCCTGTAGCTGAAAAGTATACTTGATAAGAGAGTCAACAAGAGGACCACTAGAAAAGAGTATTTTGAATACTTGGTCAAATGGAAGGGACATCCAGTTGAAGATGCCAGCTGGGAGAATGAAACAAAAATTCAGAAGCATGGACAAACAATGCAAGAGATCATGAACATGATTCCATGAAATTTTTTCAAGCGAGGGAGTATGATGCAGGAGCATCACCAGCAACAAGCGAGCGTGGGAAAAATGCCATCGCATTTTTGGCAGATGTTAAAATTGTTTGCAATCTTTTGAAAGTTTGGATGCACAGACTTTAATGTAATAGTAAAGAAGGGTGTACTCCCAGATTGTAAACAGATCTTGAGTGAGTCCCTCTCATCTGTAAGGTTATAGAGGCATTTATGCATAGTTAATGTAAGTAGGTAGATTTAAATTCTATATTAGACAGTTTTAGGAGTTGGAGGGAAAACGACTATAGACACCCTCATCTTGTATCATTGTAACATTATCAAGAATATCATAGAGAAAAAAAAGAAGAGCTGTAGCAGAGAGCTGTGTAGAAGGACCCATGTACAGAAGTTCTGAAATTAATATATATGAAGCTTTGATTCAGACTCATGGTGTTCTAAGACATTCTGTGCATACATGCTAGATGTTATGCTTATGGTTGTTTTACTCTTTCTATTGTACATTTTCTTTTATGCTTTGTATGTATGATTTTAGGTTAAGTATTTGAAGTCTGAGAGAGAGAGAGAGTAAGGAAATGAGTTTCAATTGTTTCTCTTCTTGAGTCAGAGTTCTTGCAAGGAGTGCAGTGAAGTGTCCGCAAGGAGTGCGTTGACGGGTTCAGATTTCATCTCTGAAAGCTCAGGGGGGACACCGTTTTTCTCATTTCAAATGAAGTGCAAATCAGGCACAGAAGCCGTGCAAGGTGTGCACAGGCTGGTCAAGATCTTATAATACATAGACTAAGGTTGAGAGATTGAAGGACTGCTGTTGTAGAGTTGCACAGGGTCAAGAGATTCAAATATTTAAGTATATTTGAAGAAGTGCCGCAAGGAGTGCGTGCAGAAGTCTTTTAGGAGACTTGAGTTTGTGAAAGGAAGCTCAGGAGGGTCAGCCCTTTCAAAGTGTTGAAGAGCAAAAAAGGAGTTTTGGTCACCATGTAGAGGCTGGATTTAGGAAGAGGATCACAGGTCTGGTTGAACCAGAGATCTTTGAAGAAGAAATTTGGGCGGTCAGAATTCTCCGAGAAGAATTCCTGAAATAGCAAGAACCGTAGGATCTACAGGTGCTGCAAGGCAGATAAGGGGCCATTGATCTTGACTTATTGGGACGTTAGATCATTTTGGCATTTCAGGGTTCGAAAATCCGAAGTGTAAGCCAAAGACTTGGCTGATCAAACCCCCGAAACGCGAAAAGGAGGTTTTCTTCTGTGGAAGCAAGTTTAAGTTTTCAGAATTTCAGAGTTCAGAGTTTCAGAAGTCTCGAGGGAGAGAGATCGGGACACAACAGGGGAGAAAACCCAAAATTAGAGGTCGCAACAGAGAATTATCGGCATTTCGGAAGTCGGGAATTCGACATTCCCGTTGACAAGGGTCTACACTCCACATTGAATTTTTCGAAGTTGCAAATCCCGAAGGAGTGGGGAAAGAATACATGTTTCGGAAAATAAGAATTCGGGAAATCGAGATTTGCGAAGACATAAGGTGGTTCGAGAGTTCCAAACTCCCGATACCCGGAAACCCGAAATAAGGAGGAGGTGACACGTGGAAGAACAGGAGACTTCCTGTCGGGGGTTGTGAAAACAACGAGGAGAAATACCATTTCAGCATTTCGGGACTTCGGAGACCGGAAGGTGGAGAGGACATAGGGTTTGAGCTTGACGTATCGAACACCCGGTACGTGAAAGTCCGAAAGGATTTCAGAAGACATCATTTTGGCATTTCGGGGTTCGGAGGTTCGAGAGCCCCGAGGAGTTAGTAAAAGTACATTTTGGTGGTTGAAACCCCAAAACGTGAGAGGGAAAGGGAAGGCTGGGACATGTGCATTTTGGTAATTTGGAAGTCGGAATTTTGGGACTCCAAGGGTCTAGAGTAGAGTTGCATGACATTATAACTCTCGAAATCGCGAAAGGAGAAAAGCCGAAATTGACATCAGGAAAGGTCAGGTGTCAGTATTTTGGGTTTCGGAGGTCGAAGAGGTAAGGCGCTCGACTACAGGATTAGCAAAATCGTGAAGTCTGGTATCCCAAAATAAAAGAGGAAATATCCTCAAGGTTTGTTGTGGGTTGATTTCCCGAAAGGGAAATAGAAGAGCCAATTGAGCTCTCAGGGGTCGAAAAGAAAAGATCCTGTGTGGATCCCAACCTGCGGGTCTGGGGAAGGGCCTGCGTCAGTTGTTGTATCAGTTCCTAGAAAAATTTCTTTGCTTTCTGTAGCAAGGAAAAGAGGAATTTTACAGCCATGCCATCGAGAAGAAGAGATAAGCAAATACCCGATCCACTAGAGGAAAGGGAAATGCCAAGAAGAAGGGGTAGGAAATTACCTGAGCCACTAGGGGCAAGAGAGATGCGTGAACTACATGCCAGGATTGATGCCATGGAAATAGCACAGAGGTGCACAGTTAGTGCTGGATATATTAGTGAGTCTGAAAGTGAAAATGAAGCTGGACATGGAGGAGAAGAAGTTGCAGCAGAAGAACGCCTATTCAAGGCTGTTGCAAGGATAGGTGCTAGAGAAAAAATGGACATTCCAGTATATGAAGGAAACCTGGATGTTGAAGAGATTCAAGATTGAATTAGAGCTCTGGATAAGTATTTTGACTATGAAGATGTCGAGGAAGACAAGAAGGTCAAACATGATGTCACAAGACTTAAAGGACATGCAACATTGTGGTGGGATGAACTACAAGCTGTCAGACGCTGCAAAGGCAAGCCGAAAATAAAGAGTTGGGATAGAATGGTTGCGAAGATGAAGGAAAAATTCATACCCAAGGATTATCAAATCACTTTGTTTCTGAGGATGCAGAATTTGAGACAGAAGCTGATGTCAGTGAAAGAGTACACTGAAGAGTTCTACAAACTAAACATTAGGGAAAGTCATCACGAAAGTGATGATGAAAAGGTTTCCAAATATATGAATGGTCTGAGATATGACATCCAAGATGAGATGAGCATGATGACCATCCGAACGATGGAAGATTCTTATCAGATGGCTCTGAAGGCTGAAGAGAAGCTGAGCCGAAAGCAAAGTCAAAGAGGGCGAGGTAGAAGTCAGCCCAGAGGCAAGACAATTTCCCAAGACATGAATCAGAAACCTAAAGAAGAGTGGAAGAAACCTCAAACTCAAACTGAGAGAGGTGGAAGCTCACAGAGAGGGCAGTATGCCGAACAGAGAGGACAATATGCTGATAACAACACTTTTCCTCGCGTTAGAGGAAGAGGAAGAGGTAGAGGTGGAGTTGTAAAATGATTCACATGTGGAAAGAATGGGCATAAGTCTTATGAATGTCTAGATAAGAAGAAAGAAGGGGGTGAAACTCACATTGCCGAAGCACAGGGATAGAATGTTGAGGCAGAAGATGCTGAAGGTGGGAGATCACTGATGATGAGGAAAGTTCTCTTAACGCCAAAGAAGGAAGTAGAAAATCCAGTCCAAAGGAACAGACTTTCTTAGACTGCTTGCAAGACTAAAGACATGGTATACAAGGTCATCGTGGACAGTGGTAGCATAGATAATCTCGTTTCTACAGAGATGGTAGAAAAGCTGGAGTTGGAGACTATTGAACATCCAAGCCCATACAAAGTTTCATGGCTACAAAAAGGACATCAGGTAAATGTCACTAAACAATGTTTAGTTGAGATTAAAATAGGTGGATATGAGGATGAAATACTATGTGATGTCATTCCCATGTATGTTTGTCATCTATTGCTGGGTAGACTGTGGCAATATGATAGGAATGTGATTCATGATGGGAGAAAGAACACATACACCCTGGAGAAGAATGGAAGAACTCACATGTTGTTGCCAATTAAGGATAAAGAAGTGACAATAGAGGTAAGCAACATTGTACTTCTCATGAGTGGGAGGAACTTCTTTAGGAGGTTAAGAAGAAGGAAGAAACACAATTCGTCGTGGTGAGGAAACCTCGGATTGTTTTAACCAGTACAAGGGTGGATGATTTACCATAAGAGATCCATCAACTACTAGAGGGGTTTGTTGATATAGTCGTGGACGAACTACCTTGTTCGTTGCCACCTATCAGGAGAATAAGTCATCACATCGATCTTATACCTGGAACTAGTTTACCAAACAAAGCATCGTATAGATTGACGCCGCAGGAGAATGAAGAGGTCAAGAGACAAGTCCAAGACTTAATGGACAATGGATTGGTTAGAGAAATCTTGAGTCCATGCGCTGTACCGACAATGCTCAACCCAAAGAAAGATGGAGGCTGGAGAATGTGTACAGACTCAAGGGCAATTAACAAGATTACCATCAGATATAGATTTCCATTGCCAAGGATGGATGATTTGATGGATTGCTTGAGTGGAGCCAAATTTTTTTCAAAGATTGATTTGAAAAGTGTTTATCATCAAATTCGTATGAGAGAAGGTGATGAATGGAAGACAGCCTTCAAGACCAATGAGGGACTGTATGAATGGATTGTTATGCCATTTGGCTTAACAAATGCGCCGAGTACTTTCATGAGATTGATGAATGAAGTCCTGAAGGAGTTCATTGGGAGATTCATCATTGTATATCTTGAAGATATACTGATTTTCAGTAGAACAGAAACATAGCACTGGAGGCATTTGGCTACAGTGATGAAGAAATTGCAGCAAGAGAATTTGCTGATAAATATGAGGAAATCATCATTCATGAAGATAGAGCTCATTTATTTGGGATTTGTTATTTCTGCAGATAAGTTGAAAATGGATCCAGATAAAGTGGAGGTGATTAAGAATTGGCCATCACCCAAGAGTATCTTTGAAGTTCGAAGTTTTCATGGATTGGCTAGTTTCTATAGAAAATTTATCAGAAATTTCAGTGGAATTAGCGCACCAATGATGGACACGGTGAAAAAAGACATAAATATTTTCACTGGACAGAAGAAGCAGAGAAAAGTTTCAATTTGTTGAAAAAGAAAGTTACTGAACAACCAATTTTGGTGTTGTCAGATTTCAACAAGACGTTTCAGGTCAAGTGTGACGCTGGTGGATTTTCCATAGGAGCGGTCTTAAGCCAGGACGATAGACCAATCACGTACTTCAGTGAGAAACTAAATGACGCGAAAGTGAAGTACTCCACGTATGATAAGGAATTTTATGCGGTCATACAGGACCTAAAGAAGTGGAGGCACTATTTGGTTCCTAAAGAGTTCGTTTTGTACAGTGACAATCATGCATTGCAATTTGTAACTCAACAGGAGAAGCTGAACCAAAGACATGTTAAATGGGTTGAATATATGCAGAATTTTACTTTTGTAAGTAAACATATTTTTGGAACTGCTAACAAAGTTGCTGATGCTTTGAGCAGGAAATGTTTGCTTATGCAGGAGTTCAGAGTCAAAACATTGGGTTTTGATAATCTCAAGGACATGTACAGAAATGATCCAGATTTCAAAGAGGCGTAT
>JASDQU010333588.1:0-12711 GCA_032191745.1 Picea mariana
GTGTTGGTTTATTTGAGCTGTTGTTTATATATATGTCTCGCAAGCGGTGTTTCCGTCTCTAATTGGTTTGCAGGAGAGAGGATGGAGAATACTTATTTTGGTTACATGGAGGAAGAAGAGGACATGATGTCTATTCTTACCCTTTTTTAGTCAGTGAAATTATTGAGAGAGCGAGAAGATGGCATCATCATGGTCGTGAAGGAGTGAGGGCTTTTCATACTCATTCTAACTGGTTTGCAGGAGAGAGGATGAAGAATACTTATTTTGGCGTCTTGGAGGAAGAAGAGGACATGAGGTCTATTCTTACCTTTTTGGCCAGTGAAATTATTGAGAGAGAGTATAAGATGGCATCATCATGGTCGGGAAGGAGAGAAGGATTTTCTTCCTCATTTTCTGTCATGTCGGCGTAGGTACTTGCAATCTCAGTGAAGGGTGGTCCCTACAGCCGTCTGCCTCATTCTTTCATGCTCTCCGTGTAGGTAAACCGCTAACCCGTAGAAGTTGGTCTAATATGATGTAAAATAATTATTTAGAAATCTGTTTATTAAATTTCAGTAATTACGATTCTCGAAACAAGGTTACATAGTTGTGATTGCGTGATTTCATGTTCGAGGGTTAGACTTCTCTGCATTTTCTACCTGTGTTTTCTTTGTTTGGGGGTTTTCTTAAGGGTATTTTTATAATTTTGTTGCAGGATATACAACAGAACCAAAGATGAATGGGTAGAGGGGATACCCATGGGAGTGGAGGAATCCGATAGATGATTTCGCTGGGTGGATTACCTAGTCTGCATAGAACCGTAAGAGTAAGAGTTGTAGCCATAAGGTTGTTTCATGATCATAGGTTAAACTTTTTTATTTATTATTTTGATCATAGGTTAAACTTTTTTATTTATTATTTGATTTCAGAATGAAGTCCAAGAGTTTTGTTATTATTTTGATTTCAGACTGAAGGGTGTGTCAATTCATTGGTCATTCTAAGTAAAGCTCATTTCTTTTATTTCAGACTGAAGGGTGTGTCAATTCATTGGTCATTTTAAAGGGTGTGTTAATTTATTGGTCATTCTAGGTAAAGCTCGTTTTCCTTTAATTTCTTGGGAAGTTTTTAGTAATTGATTTTGGCCTAGCTAATAATTTGAAATGTTTGATTTGCAACAGGTTAAAAATGAGGGTTCGCCATTGAGAAAAAGAAGATGAGACTAGAAAGGAAGGTTTGCCATCCAGGATGGATGCTTTTGTTTCAACCTAAGATCCTCTTGATTTCTTCCATAGGTTTGTTTGTTTGGGTTGCTTATATTATTTATATATAATCGGAATGGTGGTAGAGCCTAATTCTTTTCCAATATTTGTTAGCAGTCATTGCGGAGAGAAATGACGTGTCGGAAAAGAGGGATGACGAAGAATACAACTAGAGGTAGATACACATTCTTTCATATTCTTTGTTAAATGGTTATTCTACAGAAAAGAACTAAACCTGTAGGTTATATAGTTATTTTATTAATTGTCAGTTTTCTATTAAACTAGCAGGTTTTTAAAATTATTATTTAGAAATCTATTCTGCAAAAATTTCATTAAACTAACTAGATGACTATAGAAGCAAGGTTGCCTTTGAAGTCGTAGATGATTCTAGATGATTATGTTAGCCAACTATTGTGTATACTACATTTCATTTTGTTCCTTCATCTTAAGGGATTTTTTTTCTTTTATAGAGGTTCCTCCTTGGTATCCATGATCCCTTAGCAGCCCCTTTTCCCTCCTTATGTCACAAAATAGTGTAGGTGGGTTTCTTGTGCAAGAGAACATTGGTTCCTGCTTACTCCTTTGCAATGATGTATGGGAATTGATATACATCATTAACATGGATAGATCGTGCTCTCCAAACCCTTTCTATTTGCATTCCATACTCATGAAAACACTATTGTCATGATGTGGTCATGATTGGGATAGTGACAGTCAGCCTTGTTCTCTGTTTAAACTTTAGATTATGTGGTGGACGTCTCTATTAGAATGAAGAGATGCCGTACTAAGTTCCCAAAGATACTGGTGCTGTAAATTCATCCTTGCCCCATTTTTTTGGGGCCATAGGTGTCACCCTGATTATTCACAAGTTAAGAATCCCAACTATACAAGTATTGTGTTTCAATGTCATAAATAACTTTCATAAACAATTATAACGTTGAAAAGTGGATTTGGATATTACTTTAGGGACTATTAAATCATTTTTGTTAGTTTTCTATTAAACTAGCCCGTTCTTAAAATTATTATGTAAAAATCCGTTATGCCCACATTTTACTAAACTAACTAGATGACTATAGAAGCAAGGTTACCTTGGAAGTAGTAGACGATTCTAGATTATGTTGGCCAGCTATTGTGTATAGAGGTTCCTCAGTATCCATGATCCCTTAGTAGCCCATATGACCTCCTCAGACCACAAAATAGTGTAGGTGGGTTTCTTGTGCAAGACAACTTTGGTTCTTGCTTAATCCTTTGCATGGATGTTTGGGGATTGATATACATCATTAACAGGGATAGATCACGCTCTCCAAACCCTTTCTATTTGCATTCCATACTCAAGAAAAAAATATATTGCCATGATATGGTCATGATTGGGATAATGATAGTCAACCTTGTTCTCTGTGTGAACTTAGATTATGTGGTGGACGTCTCTAGTGGCTCTCTGGGTTTTAAGATTAGACGTATATTATATTTTACTTCTTGCTTCTTGATTTTATATAGGAGTTGCTTTAGTGCTCCTGCTTTGTATAGACATCATTGTACCAAAACAGTCCCATTGACCTACTTTTGTGGTCATTTGTTGGACATTAATATACTTGTCTTATCTTAATAAGTAGATTATCTTATATTATTTACACATCTTTTGGAAAATGGAGTAGTATGGTAGCCTCCATTTTATAGGCAAGATTAAATCCTCTTGACACTATTAATACCATGGAAAATTGTACAACTTTCATTTTCCCATGATACCTCCTCCATTGATCCTCTTGTTTTGCCTCTCTCTTCTTGGCTCTTTTGTTTTTATTTAGTAGGTTGAGTAATGGAGTAGCTTTTCATTCTCTGTCAACCCCTTTCACAATGATTGCACACTCCCTTTTAGGGAGGTGTAGTAAGTAGTAGATAAGATGGGATACCTTTATGAATGTCCACAAGTGACCAAAGTAGGTCAATGAAACTAATGTGTGTGGGTGTTAAGGCTACTTTTAACTTTTAAGTGACAAAAGGAAAACATATAAGAATAGTGAGTAGAAAGGTATGAATCCATGTGAAATCTAAACATAATGAGTACATCATTGTGCAAAAGGAAAAGGATAAAAGAGGNGGGGGGGGGGGGGGGGGAGCTATCTTTGTGATCATCAATCACCATGAGAGTATCAATGGAAAATTTGATGATATCCTTTGGGGAATGAGTGGGGCTATGAGGGCTTGGTTTGGGATTCTTGAGCGTGTCCAAGTACAATTTCTTGAAGCTCTCTTAGAATTTGAGGCAAAAAAAAAAATCTAGTAATGGATGCTTGACTACTCGATCTGTGTTGGGAGAAATTGTCATACATAGACTGACTAGAGCAGTTACATCTCTACGACTTTGTTAGATAGGCCATTGTTTCCTTACACAATGAAAGGACATGTATTGTCTCAATGGCCCATTGGCCTTTGTATCCATGGCTGATGTGTGTACCTAGCACCTCAAAAAAAAAATTAAGAATTTATATTTTCCCTTTGTTTTTATGCCTCTAACATGCTTTTGTAATTTGTGGATTTTAGGATCTTTTAGCCTTTATAAAATGGATCATTTCAAAAACTAGAGTAGCTACATGATTTGGGCTTTATGAACTACTTGTCTTCAAAGTCAATTAGTTAGTGTTATTCTTTTTTCAATATCCTTCGGTGAATAGGACCCTACAATTAGGAATCCTTTTTCCCTCTTTCCTTAGGCCTACCTTTGGATTCTTCCTGAAGTGATTAATTTTGGGTGCTTTCCAAATTGTTCATTGTCGAAGTCAATTACATAGTGTTTTTTTTATAATATTCTTGTTATTAGGTTTCTACAACTGAAAATCTCTTGTCCCTCTTTCCTTCAGCTTTCCAGTCAAAATTTTTAGATCATGGTAAGCAAAAGTTGCACTTAGAAACTAAAACCCTAATTTCTAGAAACCTGAATCTTAACACTAATCAAAACATTAGAATTTTAAATGCATCAATCTACAAATGTATCACTCTAAAAACAGGACAACATGTACACAAAATTGAAGTTTAAAAAATGCCTTTGTATTCTATGTACCGAAAAGAATTACATGCTATATCACAAAACTCTATCTCACACCGCAACTTAGCAAAATACCTTGTTACTCTTTTATATGTTAAATTATGAGCTTGATTTCTTATGCAGATTATTTCTTTAAATCCTTCAGCACTTTGATTCCAGCTTAATACATTTCAATAATATAGAATCATAACTGAATAGAAATAACCATGTAGATTCATAAGCATGCACATAAACAACACATGTACCTTGAGGAAACCCTGTACAAGGAGAAAAACCCCAGTAAACAATATTCCTTTATTGCATTAATAATGCAAGATCACTTACAAATATCCACCATGAATACTCCGCTCTTAAAGAGCTTGCCAAGTTGACTATGACCTGACTATGTAACTAAGAGACCTTGCTGATATCTAAACTCCTGTTACAGATCAACACTGAAGATGTATCCGTGTTACCTTCAATGACTGAGATACGTTGCCTCTTATGGACTAATATATCAACTTTGATATAGACTTCTATTGCTGCCTCTATTGGACTGATACGTGCCTCTGTTTGGCACTGATATTGTTGCCTCTATTGTGCTGATACATGCCTCTGTTTATTATTGATATTGCTGCCTCTATTGTGCTGATACGTGCCTCTGTTTAACACTGATATTGCTGCCTCTATTGTGCACTGAAATGTGCCTCTATTCCTTCACCCTTACCTTGCATAACAACAATGTAGAAGAGAGGGGTCGACATCTTCTTATAAAGGAGTGAAGAGGAGAAGGAGATGGCTCGAATTAGGAACTTGTTTGCATGCTTAACATAACTCAAATTTACACTTTAGTTTGAATTTAGAACTAGACTTGAGACTTCAAGTATAACTCACCCTTTACTTGGCATGCATGTGTACTAACTTAGCATGCACATGTCATGCATGCATGCAACATGCAACTAGACATGCATGCAACATGTAACAACTTGGCAACTTTGACTTTGACCTAGACATGCAACTTTGACTTCTACAACTCGACTCTTTACAAGGCAATTCAAATTTCTCTTCATGGTGGATAATGTTACACGTGCCAACCCACTAGATCAATATATTTCTATCATTTGCAATATTAGGAATATCGTTTATTTCTAGCTCATAGGAATTTTATAATCAACCTAACGTTTGCTAGATGCCTTGAATTTTTCTCATGGCTCACAAGGCTTGATTAGTCTCACTGAGGTTGTACGTTCCCCTTGACTTTTGCACTAGTCTGTCTATGCTCATAGAGGTTGTATGTTCCCCTTAACTTTTTCACTAGACTGTCTATGCTCACAGAGGTTGTACGTTCCCCCTGACTTTTTCACTAGACTGTCTATGCTCACAGAGGTTGTACGTTCCCCCTGACTTTTGCATTAGACTTACATAGCATCATGTTCGTCCTGACTTTTGGTTTGACTCAAAGAGGTTGTACGTTCCCCCTGGCTTTAGTCAATACCTCACAAGACTGGTTGATTCTTCAAATCTCCTTGGCTAGCCTAAGGGTGGCCCATATGGCCTCTCATTGGAGAATGACTATCGATGATGACAAATTTAACACTCCCTCTCAGTGAGGGAGTCATTCTCAACCACACCGAGCGTGCCTCTCAGCTGCACTAACGGTCTTAGTGGCAGAGGCTTGGTCAGGATATTAGCTACCTGCTCGCTCCTGGCTATGTACTGTAACTTTACAGTTTTTCTCTAGACAGAGTCTTAGATGTAGTGGTACTTCATGTCAATATGTTTTGAGCTGTCGTGAAATACCGGGTTCTCTGTCAATTTTATGCAACTTTGATTGTCATAGTGAACCATCGTTGTCTCGAGCTTGTCACCAAACAACCCAAAAACCAATTTTCTGAGCCATACTGCTTCCTTGCTAGCATTACTTGCTGCAATGTACTCAACCTCTACTGTACTCTGTGCAATGGATCCCTATTTTCGGCTTGACCAAGAGATCAAAGAGGATCCTAAACTGAAGCAGTATCCCTGAAGTACTCTTCCGATCCACTGGGCTTCTTTCCTAGTCAGTATCTACATACCCATGCATAAATAGACCACCACTGGATGTATATTTCAGACCATAATTAATGGTTCCTCTGAGATATCTCAAGATGTGCTTTGCTGCAACCTAGTGTCTCTGTCTCGGTTCAGTCATGAATTGACTCATTGATATCTGCATAGCATATATCTGGCCTGGTGTGGATCATGTACATCAATGATCCAATCAATTGCCTATACATGGTGGGATCCACCAAATATGAACCTGAATCAGAATCATGCAGCTTCCTCAGGTTGGTAACCATCGGAGTAGACATGGATTTGCAATCCATCATACCAAACCTCTTTAGTACATCCACTGTGTATTTTTTTTGTGCCAGAAATATCTCGCTCG
This sequence comes from Picea mariana, assembly GCA_032191745.1. Classification (NCBI taxonomy): domain Eukaryota; kingdom Viridiplantae; phylum Streptophyta; class Pinopsida; order Pinales; family Pinaceae; genus Picea; species Picea mariana. Next base: position 6,689 of record JASDQU010333588.1, read on the forward strand.
GTCTTTGCCACACTTCCAATCCTAGGAAGTAATGCATCAAGCCTAAGTCTTTCATCTCGAATTCTGAGATTAGCTCCCTCTTACACCAGACTATTAGCCCTTCATCTCCTTTTAGAAAGAGATCATCAACATACAAGATTATTATAATAGGTTGGTTCTCTCTTAGCTTGAAGTACAGATTTGCATCAACATCACTTTTCTGAAAGCCTAGGCTTTTAAGAAACCCATCAATCCTGTCATACCAAACTATGGGAGCTTGCTTAAGACTATACAAGGCCTTCCTTAGCTTGCATACATGAGTGCCTTTGTTATGTAGTACAAAACCATTTGCTTGTTCCAAAAAGACCTCCTGTTCAATCTTTCCATTCAAGAATGTTGTTTTTACATCCATCTGATGTAGCTTCCAACCAAGAATGGAAGCTAATGCAATAATAGTTTGAATGGAGGTATACTTGGCTACAGGGGTAAAATTCTCTTCATAGTTGATTCCTTCTTTCTGAGTGAAGCCTCTAGCTACAAATCTTTCTTTGAACTTTTCCACACTCCCATCAGCTGCATGTTTGATCTTATAGATTTGTTTAGAAGAGACCATTGATTTGTCCTTTGGCCTCGGCACAATGTCCCGGACATTGTTCTTTAGAATTGACTTGTATTCCTCAAGCATGGAATGCTTCCATACTTGTAATTTATCTGCTTCTTCAAATGAAGAAGGTTCGGCATCACTCATGCTGCTCATCAGTGCAACATAGCCTCCAAACCTGTGAGGCCTCTTACTTTCCCTGAAATTTCGTTTGGGAGAAGTTATCTTTTCTGCTTCCTGCACTATTTCTTTAAGCCACCCTGGCTTCCTTTTGGATGGAGGTTCTTAAAGATTTCATTCTAACTCTTTAGTAGGTTCAAGGGGCTCATCACTTAGCCCTTCATGAGGTTCCTCCCTTTGATCATCTGACTCTTCATTTTCATAAGAGGGTGAAGCTGGCTGAACTTCTTTTGATTCCTACTGAAGCTCTCTGGATTTCTTGAATGCGACTTCCTCATGGAAAGTCACATCTCTGCTTATCTCTATCTGCCTCTGACCTGGTACATATATCCTGTAAGCCTTGGAGTTCGCACTATACCCCACAAAAACCCCTTTCTTGCCCGAGGTTTCCATCTTTGTCCTCTTTTCCTTAGGGACATGAATATACACTGGACACTCAAATATCCTTAGATTCCCTACTTCAGGTTTGATCCCTGAGAAGACCTCTTCAGGAGTCTTGTCCTTCAAGATAGCATGTGGACACCTGTTCTGAATATACACGGTAGTGGAGGTAGCTTCTGCCCATAAAGAATTTGGCAGATCCTGGTCAAACATCATGGCTTTCGCTGCCTCACAAATTGTCCTGTTTTTATGGATTTGTTGAGGGCTATATGGCACGGTCAACTGTCTCTTGATTCCTGCTTTCTTGCAGAAATCCTCAAACTGAAGAGATTCAAACTCTCCTCCATTGTTTGTTCTAAGAGTTCTGATGTGTTTCCCTATTTGCTTTTCAATAAAGGCTTTATACTTTTTGAATTTATCAAATGTGCCACTTTTAGCTTTAAGGAATTATATCCAACATTTTCTTGAGTAATCATCAATAAAAATGACAATACAAACAACCACTGGGTGAGGGAGATGACATGGGACCACATACATCAGAATGAACCAGATCTAAGATGCCCTGATCTCTATTGTCACTACTAGGAAATGCTTTCTTTATAATTTACCTAGCATGCATCCTTTACAAATTTCATTTTTACTAAGAGAAATAGAGGGCATGCCACATACCATGTTCTGTAGATCTGGAAGTGCTTTGTAATGAAGATGTCCAAGTCTTCTGTGCCACAACTTGCTGGAGCTAGTCGCATCATGAGCCAATTCCTGAACTGACTCTCCTGTCAGGACGTACAGTGCACCTCTACGAGTCCCAATGGGTTCTGCTGTACTCAACTGGCTACCTTTAGCCCATAGTAGTGTCATCTTGTCCTTGAAGATCACCCAATATTCCTTGTCCTCAAGGGTTGCAGTTGATAGAAGATTATTCTTGAGCCCTGAACATATAATACTTCATCAACATGAAGCCCAACCGCAGATTCCAAACTGAAGGAATCTGTCTTCTAGGGTTATTATCCAACGTTTTAGGGTTTCTCTCTTCCCGAAATATTCTAGTCTCGTCAAAGGTTACACGTACAGGTTAATACCTCCCACAACTACCATAATATCAACACTCCCTCCTAGCCAGGGAGGTATTAAAAGCAATGGTATTGAGCACAAACAGACCATTCTATTGGTAGCATCATCATAGCCACACATGCTATCTCATGATCACGTGGATCAACTCACGAGCAACATCCTCACTATCATTATCAGTTGATGGCATCAACAACATCATCTCTCGAAGCCATACTCCATCTGAGTAATTGGGCATGATGCTGAATAAGTCACACTCCTCAGAGTGATACAAGGACCATTCTTTTAATTCAGACATACGTCCTAGAAGAATGACTTTCCCAACAGATGCTAAAAGCTACGCCATGGGCTACAGAGACCATTCTTACAGGAATGTCAGTTTAGGACTATTTTCTAATCGAGTCATATGTACCATAGAGATCTGTCTCTACCTATATGCCTTAGAAAATATCGGTTCTGAACCATTTTCCTAATCGGGCCATAATCTGGGCCTTAGGAAAATACCAGTCCATGACATGTCAAGAAACTGTCAGCCTGAACCATTCTCCACAGAGAGAATGCTCGTCCACCAACAATCTGTTATGTCTAGACCATTCTCCGCCTGGGGAATGTCTATCCACGAGCATACTGACTATCCATCTAGTTGGCAATCAACTCCAATACTAGTGGTAGTCTCCATGGCACTCAGATAGTAGCATAGTGCTACTATAATGCCATCCAATAGAGAACAATTGTGTCTATCCATAGTAGTATACAACTACTATCCAGTGGTACACAACCACTCCTAGTAGCACACTGCTACTAACCACTGATACACAGTCACTACCAGTGGATCACATCCATCACAGTAGCATACAACTATTGTCCAGAGACATACAGTCTCCACAACAATCATATCATCTGATATCAACCTGCATAAACAATATCATGATACAAACTGAGTCATCTGGGCCATTCTTCCACTCACATCTGTGAGATTTGGAAGAGCATATGCCCTCAGAAAGTAAAACATCATCCATGGGCTATCTAGACTATTCTTTCCAAGCATAGAAGAATAACTGTCCCTGATTTATGAGCTTGGACCATTCACCTAATTGGGCCATTCCTCTGGCACTAATCATAGTGCAACCTGGAGAGAATGAGTCTGCCCTAGGGAATGCCTTTCCCTGATTATTGAACCTGGAGAATTCACCTAACTGGGCCATTCCTCCGACACTAATCACAGTGCAACCTGGAGAGAATGAATCCTGCACCAACCTCCAAAATAGACCATTCTTCAAAACCGCTCACAACTGTGAACATCGAAAGAATGAATGTCCGACGAGGAAGACCATTCTACTTGACCACTACTCAGAGTGACTGCCAAGAAGAATGACTGTCCTAGACCATTCCCCCACACTGGCCACAAGGGGAATCATTGTCTATGGTACATCATCAATCTATCGGACCATTTTCATTGTGAAAATGACTGTCCAATCTGGACCATTTTCCAAACTGAAAAATGACTGTCCGTCAGAAATCTCGAACTACTTTCCGGACTGGAAAGGAACTGCCCAACCTGGACCATTTTCTGAACTGGAAAATCTCTATCCATAAATCAATAATATATCAGTGAGCCCTCCCAACCTGGGAGTAATCACTTCCATTTTCAATAAGGAAGTTGTCTCCACAAGCCCGAGCTTGTCCCTTAAGTACGCAAACTTTTCATCTTGGATAGAGGCTTTACCAAAATATCTGTTATCTGGTCATCTGTGGAGATATATTGATGAACCACTTCTCCCCTCTAGACTTTATCACGAAGAATATAATTCTTGATCTCAATGTGCTTCGACTTGTTATGGAACACCGGGTTCTCTGAAAGCTTCACATAGCTCTGATCATCACAAGTGCCAGCTCTAGGAAAATCTATGAATGCTAGCCCAAATAGTGTACGCTGGCTCTTAACCCTTTGGATCTCCAAGGAAGAAAATTTAGGGGTTAACATTGTCGACTCAAGGGGATGGCATCCCCCTGTGGGATGTCGAGAACCTTATGAGTCTGTGTCTGTAAATTATTAATGATGCTCTTTGAGAACTGAAGGAATGCACCAATAAACCCCTGTACTTGTGTGGAAGAAAATGCCCTGTAAGTTGACATGTGATACCAAATCTTGTCCAATGGGCAATAGAGTCAAAGCAATATAAACCTCCCAGTGAAAAATCGAAACACAAGGGGTCTCATCCAAATCTGCGACATGCCACCACCCACTATGTACACTCCTCCCACTGAAAAACTAAAACACAAGGGGTCTCATCTAAATCTGCTACTTGCCACCACCCACTATGTACACTCCTCCTTGTGGTAAATGTGTTGAAGTTGACACATGGGAGAGAGTCACTTAGTCAGATGTTAATAATGTAAACACCTTCCGAGTGTGAAGGATTCACACCAATAATGTCAATGGGTCATAAGGTTCGAGCACAACGTGTCACTGTGAGAGATGTTCTGAAGTCAAACAATGACGAGGATCATCCAATCAAGGCCCAATAATGCTTAGCCTTATTGAATGCGAGATAACCGCCAATGAGGCTAACGACCATCAAGGTGCTCTACTTCTGGATCATTCGTAGACAATGTGTCGAAGTCGATGCAGGATGATCTGCTGAAAAGAAGAGAAATGATGACTCCCTTCCCTCAGTGCAAAGTGATAACTCGGGAAGATGTAGAATGAATGGAACCATGTCCCTAGTGCTGGATGAGGGGAACGATTGAATCAAAGCAAAAGACTTAGTGAAAAGGAAAGAAGAGACAAGCCATAAGACGACTCAGGACTCTCCTATGTCTCTTGAAACAACCCATCCTAAAGTCTCAATGCTTTGGGAACATGAACAAACTAAACCCTCATGTAGGCTCACTCTAATGATGGACACAAAGGCTCGGCATATGACAGATAGGAACTCAAAATTTGACCCAGGAATAGCAATATTGGAAAACCACTATACTATGAAAGGAAAAACATCACAAGACATGACCACGTGCTGATATAAGATGACAAAAATCAACAACACTTAGCAAAGGATGAAAGTAACATATCTGAATGAAAAGACTCTGCAACTAGAAAGGTAAATTGCTGTCCTAAAACATAAAAAATCAACAAGAAGGAAAGACTGAAATAACATGCAAAAAGGAAAAGGAAATAAGACCAATACCCAAAATTTGCACCTCAAAAATCCGTGACCAAATCAACATACTCGAAAAACCAATGTAACCATGTGGTGAAGTGATTAGTTCGATGGGAACGATCAACATAGTCAACCTTCTGTTAATGTTTAAGCCATTATTATAGTTCTTTGCATTTCAATAGATAACAACAACATAAGACAAGATCACTGAGAAATACACAATCACAAGAGACACAACATTTATCCTGGGAAACCCTCTAGGGGAAGAAAACCCAATAAAACTTCCTTATTATAGATAGCCAATACAATGCCAAGAGATAACTCAAACAAGTATAGAATGTCCTCTCCCAAAGATGCGCCTCTCTCTCTCTCTCTTCTCCAACTGTAGCTCCGAAACTTGTCTCTCAATGAACAAGTGAGTGTGTAAGTGAGGCACTAGCCTCTTTATTTATACAAGACTGGCACGTGTGAGAGTGCCCTTTCACTGGCAAGGCCGACTTCTTATCCTGGGTAGTTATAACCACCTTTATTATATTCTGGGGCCTCTTTGATATATTCTGGGGCCGACTTCTCTTTTTGCCTATTACAATTACATTATGACCAATCCACAAAAGGGGATTTGGTCCTTTTACAATAGCCGACATGATCAA
>JASDQU010333596.1:1399-12748 GCA_032191745.1 Picea mariana
GGGGCTTCTAGATGACATATGAGGGTCCTCCAGCTTCGTAAGGCCATAATTCTCAAACCATGAAGAGTTATGTGACATTCCACATACCACCAAAAATGGCATGACAAGCACTATCCATATAGGATATTTTCCTTGACAAATTTACTATCCTTCATATCATTATTCCACAATTAGCATGGGTTCTGTTACTTCGCAAAGTGTCTCCCGTGAGGGCTTTCACCATAAGGGGACCACTTTGGAGTTCATCCATATTTACTTCTTATCAACCATGAAAAAACAATAAAGAGTCATATTTACATCAAAAAATCTTGGGTCCATTACCCAAACCTTTGTGCTACGTGGCTTTCTTCAATGGTTGACATCAATGACAACCAACCTTAATCAACAGATGAATGTTGTTTCTCTGAGTGGTGGGGGTGGCAATATACAACAACCTTAGATATCAATTATTCATTCTTTATATATTCAACATGTGGTTCCCTTGAAAATTTATATCCTTAGCTTCTTTTTCTTATTCATTCCCTTCTTGGGATTTTCTTCAAGTGAATTTGAAGTATCTACTTTTGATTCAACCCTGGACTCTTCATTTGATATGTCATTAGGTACTATAATTAATTTACCTACAAATAATTCTTCATTTTCCCCCTTGGGCCCTTCTTTCTTAGTAAGAGAAATATCCTACAATGTAATTTTCTTTTTCTTGTATTCAAAAACATCTTTTTCACATTAATATTAATTGTACCAACTAAGTCCATCTAAGAATATCCTAAAAACGTATCCACATCCTCCATATCTGTAGCACAAAAATATAAATGCAACACATATTTATCCATGGAAATCTTCAAATATTAAAAAAATTGAACATTTTCACCCTCGACATGTGTGTTTTAAATATTATTTGTCGGAACTTGCAGCCTTTTATCCAAGTTAACATTGGTGAAATTACACTTACAACTAGGGCTAATAAAAACAATGACCTGCTCCTATTGAATACATCCATGAACATGTAATATGAATTTTGTGCATGAAAACAAACCCTTGGTGATTTTTTTATCCTTACTCTTGGATTGAGAGCACTTGTTTAAAAATATTTTTTCATATGTTTCATTTCATAGTTCATCATCTTGTTAAATTCAAATGACCAACACCATATGGAAACATTTTTTTTGAAACCAATGTGTAGACAATATTTCCACTTCTCTTTCCATAATGACTTTTGGTACTTTATGAATTATTCACTGTTTTTATTCCACCTATAGTGAACCTTGATAGATATAAAAGATAATTTATCCATGAACTTAAAAAATAAACCTTTGAACTCCAAATATACCAAAACATTTACCATGAACAACACAAGAATAAAAAGAAGAACCCTTAAGGTATGGTAATACCATCAAATACTCCTTATGGAAGGAATCATTCCAACTGTTTTAACCCACAATATTGAATAAGGCTATTTTGTATCGTACAGACTTCGCAAGAAAAAACATTCTTTCTACAAGACAATACAATCCAACACACCTCCAATGCAATGATACTCATGTATTTATACTTTCTCATGAGTATTCCTTGGGGTCTATGCCAACTACCCCTTGTTATTATATTATTTTACATAGTGGTCCTATTCCATTATTATGGACACATTATATTCATTATCCCCTTGGGTACCTCTCTACATACCCCGTATTATCCTCCCTAGGTACATTACACTCTCTCGAACATGTCCAAGGACCCAACACCCATACCCACTGCTCAAAATATCTTAATGATGCCAATATTCTCACTTGAAGGCCAAATATCCCCTTGAGAGGTCACCTATGGTGGTTTGAGGTGTCATTCTTGACTCTTGAGCCCTAGAAGCTGCCTAAAACCTTGAGACGTCAAGTGTGGTGGTCTGAGGTCTCATGTTTGGCCTCAAATTCCTAGAATATTTCTTCTTTGGCTAAGACTTGGGTTCCCCCTCTTGACCATATTAAGGCTTTGAGACCGATAACTAATGCTCAAAACATTGTGAAGGCACTAACATCCTTTCTTAGAGGCCAATGATACCTTCTAGAGGTCATGTGTGGTTCTTTGAGGTGTTTTTCATGGCTTTGGATGCCTAAAATATTTCATTAGGATGTAAGGCTAAGCCTTATTCCCTAGATCATTTCTAGGACCATGGGACACATACCTACTTCTCAAAACCACTTAGTGGAACTGACATCCCCAACCATAAGCTAGGATACCTTCAGGAGGCCATGTGTGATTGCTCAAATCATCCTTTCTTGTCCTTTGATGGATAGAATATTTATTTAGGGCCTAAGTTTCATGTTTCCTCCCCTAACCATGTCCAAGTCCCTGAGACCCATACCTAGTGCTTAAAAATGATAATGTTGCCTATATACCTAGTTAGAGGAAAAGTATTCCCTCGAGAGGTCATTTGTTGTTGTTCAAGGTATCATTCTTATCCCTAGAAGTCTAATGACTTCCTTTAGGGCCTAACTCTTGTATTTGTTCCCCTATCCATATATAGTATCCAAAGCCTCATACTTATTTTTAAAAACTTCATAATGCTCATTATCCCCATCAAGAGACCAAGGATACCCTAGAAAGGTCGTTTGTGGTGGTTCAACATATCATTGTTGGCCCTAGATGCCTAGAAGCTTCCTTTAGGACCTAAGTCCTAGGTTTCCTCTCTTGATCATGTCCAGGGACCCAAGAGCCATACACAATTCCCATAATATTCTAATGATGTCCATATCCCCACTTGAAGGCTAAATATTCCCTCGAGAGGTCATGTATGGTGGTTTTAGGTATCATTCATGACCCTTGAACCCTAAAAGTTGTATAAAAGCTTGAGGGTTGGGTGTGTTTGTTTGAGGCATCATGTTTGGCTTTGGATACCTAGAATATTTATACTTTAGCTAAGGTTTGGGTTTCCACCCTTGACTATATCAAGGCCTTGAAATCCATAGCTAATGCTAAAAACCCTATGAGGGCATTAACATTCTTTCTTAGAATCCAAGGATACCCTCTAGAGGATATGTATGGTGATTTGAGGCATTGTTCGTGGCTCTATATGCTTAAATATTTCTTTAGGACCTAAGGTGTGGCATGCTTCCCTAGATTGTTTCCAAGGCCCTGGAACACATAATTAATTCTCAAAACCACCTAGTGGCACTAAAATCCTCAATTATAGGCCAAGGATACCTTTAGGAGGCCATGTGTGATTGTTTGAGGCATTCTTCTTGGCCCTAGATGGATAAATGATTACTTTTGGGCCTAAGGTTGTTGTGTCCTCCCCTAACCATGTTCATGGCCCCAAGACCAATACCTAGTGCTAAAAAATGCTAATGGTACCTATATACCTAGTTAGAGGCAGAGGATACCCATGTGAGGTATTTTGCGGTGGTTGAACGTGTCATTCTTGGCACCAAAAACATAAAATATTCCTTTATGTCCTAAATCTTAGGTTTGTTTGCCTGATTATATCTAGGGTCTAGAGAGTCATACTTAATGTTCAAAAACTTATAATACTAACTATCCCCATATGGAGAGAAAGGATACCTTGGAAAGGTCCTTTGTGGTGGTTCAACATGTCTTTGTTGGCCCTAGATGCCTAGAAGCTTACTTTAAGACCTAAGGCCTAGGTTTCCTCTCTTAATCATAGATTATCTTAGGGGATAAATTTTGCAAATGGGATAATTTTCCATGGTTTTTCCAAAAAAAATGATTTGCCAATTCCCATTTTTTCTAGAAATGATTAGCGCAAATTCCATAGAATAAAATTGTTTTACCTTTAAAATTGCCAAAATTTTATAGAAACTATATTGAATCGTTATAAATTTAAATATTTTTACAAAACTATCACCAAACATTTTACATTTTTCATATTAAGGACTAGTAAGATTAGCCCATGTTTCTACATTTTAATACAAATTTCCATCCTTAAAATTATCCTTTCTCTTAGTCATGCCCAAGTAATTGAGACCCATACTTAGTGATAAAAATATCCCAATGATTCTCATATCCCCACTTGAAGGCCAAATATCCCCTTGAGAGGTCACCTATGGAGGTTTGAGGTGACATTCATGTCCCTTGAGCCTTAAAAGCTACCTAAAACCTCGAGAGGTTAGGTTTTGTGGTTTGAGATATCGTGTGTGGCCCTGGATCCCTAAAATATATGTACTTTGGATAAGGCTTGGTTTTCCCTCAACCATATCAAAGCTTTAAGACCCATACCTAATCCTCAAAACCTTGTGAGGGAACTAACATCCTTTCTTAAAGGCCAAGGATAACCTCTAAAGGCCATGTGTGGGGCTTCAAGGCATTGTTCATGGCTCTATATTCCTCAAATATTTACTTAGGACATAAGGAATGTCCTTCTTCCCTATATTATATCTAGGGCCACGAGACATATACCTAATGCTCAAAACCACCTAGTAGCATCTCTATCCCCAATCATAGGCCAAGGATACCCTCAAGAGGCAAGGTGTGGTTCTTTGAGGCATCCTTTTTGGTTGTGGATGGATAGAAGATTCCTTTAGAGCCTATGTTTCCTCTCCTAAACCTCATGTCCAAAGCCTCAAGACCCATGTTTGAGGTGAAATTATTGGCCCTGGATGCCTAAAAGTTTTATTTAGTACCTACGGTTGTAGTTTCCTCCCCCAACCATGTTCAAGGAATTATGACCCAAATCTAGTGCTAAAAAACTTCCAATAGAGCTCATATCCCCTCTTAAAGGTCAAATATCCCATAGAAAGGTCATGTGTAGTGGTTCACATCCTCATTCATGTTCCTTCAACCATAGAAACTACCATTAGGGATTGAGGTTTAAGTTTCCTCCCCTAACCATGGTCAAGGAAATGATACTCATACCTAGAACTCAAAACCTTCTAATGGTGCCCATATCCCAATTAAGAGGGAGATGATACTCTCAAGAAATTGCATGTGGTGGTTTGAGGCATTGTTCTTGGTATTATATTCCTGGAAGCTTACTTTAGGTCCTAAGTCTCTATTTTCCTTTGTTGACCATGTCTAATGCCCCACAACCTATAATTGGTTCTCGAAACCTTCTAATGGTGTCCATATTGCAACTCAAACAACAAATATCCCATAGACAGATCATATGTGGTGGTTCGAGGACTTATTTATGAATCTTGAGCCTTAAAAGCTACTTTTTAGGCATAATGAGCAAGTTACATCACTTGAACTTGGTCCAAGTATTTAGACCTATACCTACTTCTCCAAAAACCCTAATGTCTTTAGATTGGTACCTAGTTCGCCAAAAACACTAATGGTGTCAATATTCCCACTAAGAGGTAAATGATGCACTTGGGAGGTCATATGTGTGGGTTCAAGGTGTTGCTCTTGAACCTAGATGCCTAAGATCTTCCTTAAAGTCCTAAAGCAGAGGTTTCTTCCTGCCTCCAGTTTTAAGAACCCTTTACCCATAACATGTACATGGAAATTGTGATGGTGCACATAACTCCACTTGGAGGAAAAATATCCCCTTTGGAGGTCATGTGATTTTCTTGGACCTTAATTCCTATAATATTCATTTATGGCCTAAGACCTAGGTTCTCCCCCCTAACAATATTTGGGACCCTAAGACCCATATCTAGTTCTAAAACCTTAACAATATTGTCAATATCCCCACTTGAAGGCTAAAGATATGCTTAAGAGGTCATGTGTAGTGGGTCAAGGTGTTTTTATTGAACCTTTATGCTTAGAAGCTTCCTTTATAGTGTAATTCCCAGGTTTCCTCCTTTAAATATGTCTAGGTCCCAAAGAATCATGTACCTAGTATAAAAAATTCCCTAATTGTACCCATATCCCTAGTCAAAGGAACATATAACCTTGAGAGGTATAATGTTGTGGTTCAAGGTGTTTTTCATAGCCATGTATTCCAAAAACATTACTTTAGGGTCCAATAACTATGTTTCCTTCCATGACCATGTTAAGGGCCTCGATACTCATAACTAATGCTCAAAATATTTAAATGATGCTTGTATCCCTAGTTGGAAGACAAGGATGCCCTCGAAATATCAAGTGTGGTGGTTCGAGGTGTTGGTCTAGGACCTTGATACTTAGAAGCAACCTCTATGGTCTAAGGACCAAGTTTCCTTCCCTTACCATGTCAAGGACCCTATTACCCATACTTAAAGCTCAAATCCTCTAGTTCCATTAGTATTCCCACTTGTAGGTGAAGGATATACATTGGGAAAAATAATTTAGCCACAAAAGCGTGCATAAATTTTTAGGAATGCATGCACACTCTCGAACAAATGCACGTTCTTTCCATTCATTTTTTGGGGGGCAAGAGTGACCAATTTAACATACATGTTTTCTAATTTGATTACACTGTATTTAGGTTCAGAATGACAAACCTTGTGGTAGTTGTTATTGGATTAACCGGTAGGTGTGGAAACTAACAGATCTCCCTAGATCCACCTGGATCTAGAACAAAGCAAGACAGGACATGACTCTTTCCCTAAGTTTTGACCATTGAATTAACTAGGAGGCAAGAACAAGTAATATACCTTATTATCACTTCCTATGGTCTTTGTTGCTCCCGCTTCGCTCCAGTGCTCTCGTGCAGCCAAGACCAAGACAACACAAACCAACCAAAGTGAAGATAGCACAATCTATTCAGCAATCAACCTATGTGTATGATCAAGGAATTACACAATAAAGTGGAAATAGCTTTATGGGAAAGGGACATGCCACTGTATTAAATTAATTGAAAGTAAAGATTACAACTTGAGCCTTGATGTCGCAAACTTCCTTTCGATGGCTCCTAGCTCTGACACACACACTTGCTCAATCCTTGCATGAAGAATATCAAAACCCCTTGATAGACTTGCTAGAGTCTCCAAGCTGTTGTTCAAGCTTCAGTCCTTCACAAAATTCTTTCACCAATTCTCCAATCAATCTTGCTTAACCTTTTCCATGAGAATTCCCTCAATATATAGGAGATAATGAATTAGTTACTTGGATAAGAATGATCCCAAAATATCAGGGAATCTAGTACTAGGATAACCATTCGAATGCCAACCCATTCTTCTAGAAGATTCCCTTCTAGAAGCATCGAGAATTCATCTTTTTCCTTGCTTTAGGAAGAGTTCGCACCCTAGATGTTCAAAACAGTGCGAGAAGTTCACACCCTAGCTTAAAGCAACCTGTGAGAATGGGTCATTCTCACAGCCAAATATACTAGCAGCCTGCGAACTTGCTTCAAAAATGAGTTTTCTTGGAAGAGATGAAAGTAACTTTTCTCAGGAGAAAGTTCTTATGAAGAGCCTAAGTACACCATCATCAATACATCATCATGACGACCAAAATCATGGGTAACAGAATGCCCCCCAATGTATCAGGTTGGAATCAGTGACAGCCGAAAGACTTTGTAAGCTGGGATGTGTGTGTTGGGAACCAGGAGCACACCTAATCAGAAACCTACGAATGACCAAGCATCTGCAGAATATCATATATATCAATTCTTAGGTAGGCATTACCATACTCAAATCATAGACGGATCACATTGTAGACATAGGTCATGGCCACCAATCATACATTATGGATCCATGCCGTCAAAATATAGCATAGCCACCAGGAATACACTGTGGATCTATGCGAAAAATTTCAAATTGAGACAACATAGCCACGAGACATACATAGTGGATCTATGTCTCGTAGATTATACATACTCCATCGCAACCTGGACAAAAGAGATGATATCCAGGGTCTTCAATCTCGTCACCCAAAGTACGAATCTAACCATGTGATTACATGTGTTGAAGTCGAACATGGCAGAAACCACTTGATTACAGGTCATTGATGAAACCGTTAACAAGTGTGAGGGAAATCACCATTGATGTCAATGACTCCCAAGGTACCCTAGTACAATCCATCGAGTGTGAATAAATGATTTGAAGTCAAACATCCTATGGAATCTTTCGATCAGGGGTCAATGATGTAAACCCACTGTCGAAAGCAAGGAAACCTGCCATTAAGGTATGCAAGCTCCAAGGTACCAAATAATTTCTAAGTCTTGATTCCGGATAATGAGCTGGAGTCGACAGAACAAAACTCGTAACAGGAGGGCCTTGATGTATCCCCCATCAATGACACGAAATGAGTAACAGATTTTGAAGGTGAAACAGAGTATGATGTAAATTGGACCGGACACAGGGAAGGCCGACATGGAGAGAATGGACAATTAGAGATGGCCGACTCAATATAGGTTTCAGATGGACTTCTCTTGAACATATGAACGACACGACCAATGATTTGGCAGCATTGACTCAAAGACGACACAGGGAATGACCTTGTAGCAAATAGAATGAGAGACAAATGGATTTCCCAAATCGGCTTCAAATGATGAATAGGGGGTGTCATGTTCAAGAGAGACACTTACTGCCAATCAATATGAAGATGAAAACATATCCCTTTCTCAAATTTTCCCCCACCATTTCTGGTGAGTACCTCTTTATTTTTACGCAAGCTTGAGGAGGATAACATATGCTTGTTGATGTAAGATCATCCTTCGGACGAGTCCCTCGAAGTATGTTTAACGAACCCTAATAAGGAGTGGTTCGGTCCCATTACAGGTCTATCAATGTTTGTTTAACGAGTCCAGAGATGGAAAACTGGAAGGTTTTTCATGATTATAGAGTTTGGAAAAACACTTAAAAGAGAACTCTCTCAGTTCATTTTTCGTAAAATAGTCTAGATGAGACCGAAAAAGAGATAAATTATCGCTCACTAGATGCTTACTTCAAATACTTTATCGGGCATGAAAATAGCAAGGTTGCTCGGCTATCTTTTCATGTTTAGAGAGTCTGAAAAGAGCTTAAAGAGGACTCCAGGGGGGTTCCTTTTTCGTATAACCTTGTTGAGCCCGAAAAAGTGATAAAAGTATACTCAATCACGTTCTCATGTATTTGCGAGCTCAAGAATGGACAAAAACCACGCTCGAGGTTTTATATAAAAACCATAAAAAACAATCAAAACACGCAACGATAAAGAAAAAATATGCCTGCATCCCTGCATAGGAACTTTGAAATCATTATGCCTGCAAAAATTACACTCAACATGACATTAGGGATTAGGGTTTAATAGATAAATAATCATAAACAACCAAATGACATAGTAAAAAGTAAATAAAAAGGAGTAACAACTCTTTTACCATATCATTTTTACCTTTCCACTATTTGAGCTCAAAAAACCCCTCTTTTACCCTCCAAGTTCGGCATCAGATTGCAGGAGCTACGAGCATTCATTCAGCGAGCCGTCAGTGACAGTAAGGTAGGATCTTTGTCCTTAAAACTTTCATGGTTTAATTTTGTAATTTCATTAGTTAAAATTTCATTTTTGGGTTGATTTTGCAAGCCCTACTTGCACGCTGCCATTCTCGCAGGCAGGCTACACGGGACCTGCGAGAATGGGGCATTCTCGCAGGTGCACCTAAGGAAACCTGTGAGGTTCTTGCACTGTGCACATAGGGCACCTGCGAGAACTGCAAAGCTCAAAAACTTTTTAAAAATTTACCCAATGAACAAGAATCAAATCATGAAAAAGGTTGCTAAACTTCTTATTGTGCCTCTTATGCAAATAATTGGCCATCAGAATGGTGCTTGAATGGCGCAAAAGGGAGCACAAAGAAGACAATGCAATGGCTGAAAATCATCCACCTACTATTGCTTCTTTGAGAGATTGTCGACTCCTGAAGTACTTTCGTATCCCGGGAATGAGGGCTCAAGTCAGGTTGTTAGAGTACCTGATGCATATGTGGGACCTTGATCAGCAGGTATTTCATGTGGGGGTCCACACATTGTCTTTAGACATTGAGGACATTTACTTTTTGACTGGATTGTCTTGGCGCGGGTACTATGTGAGCCTGACTGGTAGCAGAGGTGGTGGGCTACAGATGAGTGAGTACTGCCATCTACACTGTGTTCCCAAGGCTGAGAGAAAGAAAGGAAAAGTAGTTATTTGGGGGGTACGAGATTTGACCCTCTGTACTATCATATTCACCATAGCTTGGATGGCTAGGAGTTATACTCCTCACATGGCATTATAGAGTTACTTCCAGTATGCTATTGAGTGTACTGAACCTCAGGTATTCAACTAGGCAGATGCTGTGCTTCGCAGTATAAAAACGAAGTTAACCAAATGCAGACGAGGCGACCTGAAGCAATTTGGGTATGGATCTTTGTTGGTTTGTTCTTCCTTGAGAGGGTTCCCTTACTGAGACTGCAGGTTGAGTGGAATTTACCATCTCCTAGGGATCCAAGGATGCTGAGATGGTGTTGGCTCATGGCTCGGCACGTAGCAGGACCGATCATCAAGTATGGTGATACTTTCTTTGACTAGCTTCAACCACAGATGTTGATGGTTGACAACTATGCTTATGCCGGGTTGGATTTCCGAGGAGATCCAGATTTAGTGCTGCCAGAGGATGCTCAGTGGGGTGACCTTGGTAAGAAGTACACACATTTTTCTCTTTTTAAATGTTTTATGAATTTTTATCATATTCAAATGTTTTTGTTTTATATGTTCATCCAAAGACTAATACAAAATTCATTTTTGACAACACAGATGTTGGACCATACCGACCTCCTGGTACTTCTCCCATTCGGTAGTGAGGAGAGGTAGCGGCAGTGCCACAATATGCCGAGGATTATCAGGTGGTGGAACAAAATCTAGAGGGCTTGACCACAGATATTCCAGACATGCCTCTGGAAGAGGTTCCACGACACGATCAACGTCATACTGTAGGATTATCAGCATCCATGAGTTGACTACTCTGTAGGGTTGCTTAGGCAGTCATGTGTTACCGTGAACTTCATCCATGATGTCACTATGTAGAAGCTATGAGCTTCAAATTTTGACATTTTGGTCTTCGAAAAAACTTTTTGTAAAAAACTCTTTTGATCGTTATATATATAGACGGCTTCTACCAGTTTATCATGTGTTGTGTGAACATTGATGTGATTGATTTATAAATGATTCAAATGTCTATCTAATACATAATTAGCCAATGCATCTGTTAATGTATTTAGACATCTAGGAATATGTTGATATTCAATGTAATTGAAATAATGCTCCAAGAGGTGAATTCACAAATACACCCGTAACAAAGTAGGACTTCGAATGGTATATACATTACTTAATTGTAGTACTACTAGCTGTGAATGAAGTTGCACAACCAAATGACGAATTCCGAGCAAGATAGCATCAACCAATAATTCAATAATGGTGCTATACTCTGCATTGTTGTTGGTCGCTCGGCTGAGACACACACCTCGTAAAGAGACAAGTTCATTTGAAGGGGCGTAAATTTCCCATGCAGTGGAAGCAAGGTTC
>JASDQU010333600.1:0-18009 GCA_032191745.1 Picea mariana
GTTCAAAATCTTTGAGAGAGTTTAGATCAGGTTCTACTTCAATGCTTGAGGTCTTAGATAAGTGCCTTTAGGGTTAAATGGAGTCAATAATGAAGGATGCAGGAGTTGAAGGAGGATGGCTAAGGACTGGAGGGTAGAGCTTTGAAGTGATGATATGGCAGGGCCTCAGAGACAAAACCCTAGGGGAGAGAGGCTCACTCTGGTGTTTCTATGGGAAGGCCTCATGCTCTCTCCTCATTCCTTAGATGGAAAAATGGCCAGCATGGAAGATAAATTCAAGACAGGAGAGTCAAATGAGGGAGAGTGTTGCTACAACAAGGCTCTATCATCAAACCCTAGAAGAAAATGAACCTAAGTGTAGATAACATAGGCCTGGGATGTCTCCTCCTTCTTGAGCTATGGAAAGTACGGCTAGCATATGAAGAGGGGGTAAATGAGTGTATCTAAGGCTAGGCTCAATCCTCTTCAGCATCAAAGAGTAGAGTGTTGCTATGGCAAGGCTCTATCTCACTTCAGCAAACAAAATGGCTAGAAATCTTGACGGAGACATGAGACAAGGACCAATTATGTGTTCTTGTCACCTAGGGTTTATGCAGAAAATTTATAATAATAAATGAAAGTAATAACAATACAACCATTCAATCAAGAATTTTTGCATAATTTCACTTACATTTCACCAAGAAACATCATAGCAAACCCTAGTTGTAACACCTTCCATCAAGAGAAATGACAAAAAATGCCAAGAGAATCTTCCTTCAACAAGTGCACCTCACTAAATCATCCAAAACCATAAAGTAGAGAGAAAATTTCAGACCTCACCAAGTGGTGAGTGAAATATGATGGTAAAATGAGAGTCAAAACCCTCAATATATAGTGTATCAATGACCTAATTTTACTTTTAAGGTCATAAAAAGGTCGACAGGGCCATAATACCAAAATAATATTGTTTTTACATTAAATTGTCAAATTAAAACCCTAATTGAGCTGCAAAGAGAGTAAAATCCCCTTCAAGGGAGGCGCTAGCCCTTTCTAGGGAAAATGAGACATCCAGGAGCAAAATGTTAGCCCCCCAGGGGCCTCTCCAGCATGCCACACATGCCACTGCTGCCCAGTCTTCCTCCAAAAGTGTCCATGAAGTTGGATGACATCATGGTGAATATGGGGACGTCCTAAGCCTTCCAAGGCTAGCGTTCCACTGAAAAGGGGTAATTCCCCCTAGGTCTAGTACTGTCAGAGTGTCTCTAGTGGGATGTCCTCTTCCTTTCAGGTGAAAAACCCCTAATTAAGCTCTGTCCTATCCCTGCCCCTTGATGGGGTCTCAGTATCCATCTGGTGGGCTCTTCAGCCCCATGGAGGTCCAAACTGGTCATCTCCCCATGTGTACCAGTCTAAATGGTACCTGTCCGTCGGGCATGGTCCTGCACATCAAAAGCTATGCCCTCCATGGGCTCATCAGTCACATGGATCATAGCAATTCCAATCACATATCATGATCAATATTATTAAACATATGCATAAAAACCCTAATACATCAGTCAATAGCTCAAAGACATTACAAAAATCTACAATACAATATTGGAGAAAAGGTCAAGGCGTCCTATTGGGCTAGTGTCCACAAGAAAAGGAAAGTTTCCAGAAATATCTTATCCAATCCATGTAAGTGAGGTGATGTGGCTAGGGATGTCCAAACATGTGGGTGCAGTGAGGTCCAAGGATGCATAAGTGTTACCTATGGGTGCCTTTGTAGAAGGCGAGCTGTACCTGTCATGGATGCATTTTTTCCAAGCCTATTCTTGCCTTTATTCTTTTTATTCTTTTATTTTCTTTTTTTTTGTTCAAGAACTAACCAGGGGACACTACCTTGGCATGGTGACCAGAGCGGACAGGGTTACCCACAAGTACTTTCACAGAGATGAGAAGGTTGGCTCGTGATGAGACCCCCTTTCCCTTGGCCATGCAACCAAAGGTCACTGCCCTGGCATGGTAACCAAAAGGTGGAAATGTCATACTATTAGGTACCCATGGACCTAATAGGATGGCTCGTGATGAGACCCCCTATCCTCTGAGTAGGTCTTGTTTTGTTATTTTTTGGGTCCCTCTTGCTTCTTGTTGAGAGGATTTTTACTGCCTTATCGGGAATCCCTGAGTGAAGCATCTCAAGGTTTTATTTCTAGGCTTTTGTCTTTTACTAGCTGCTTTTACCTTCTAGGCCTTTATCCCCTTCTTCCCATGAGATAAGGTGTGATCCTATAAATAGGTCAACCTAATGCCAAGACAAGGGGAATGGGATGAATGAGCGGGAGATAAGATGAAAGAGTGGTTCTATGATGGGAGCAGATGATGGCTTTTCATAAATCCCCCAGTGGCAAACCAAAAACCTATGGGCACAGGTTTTCTAGGGCACCCTGTCAATTCCCCCAAGCATGGTCAAGTGGGAAAATGTAAGATCCAAGCAGTTGTTAGAGATAAAAGGAATCATATGCATATATTTAAAGGTTTTAATGATCAAAAGTGACACATACCATGATACCTAGACCAATTACCTCATGGAGCAAGAACCTTCTGTGATATAGGACCAAGTCGATGGTGATGGATGTTGTTGTTGCTAACAAGACAAAGATGATGAAAGAAGAAAATAATGGGCTCTCCAGGGCCATGCTCAGGTCAATCCTTCTCTCGGTACTCCATGTCTAGGACCTATGGGCCTCGAGACATGATCTCCTAGTTATCCCTAAAATGTGGGGATAACAGGCCTCAAGTGGTCTAACTCTAATCCTAAGACAATTAATATCATGCCTTAATGGTGCCAAGTAGTACATGATTAGGCTTAGTCGAGCAAAGATCCTCTTGGTTTTGAGAATAGTTCATTCCCTACTAAATAGGGGAAACCACGTGAAGGTGGAAGCTCTAATTATGATCGCCCCTCACATCACTCTCAACTTCCCCATACCTAATTTGAAATTATAAAGAACATGTAACATATACTCTATTATACAAAATAAAAACATATAAAGATCATATAAAATATATAAACACATACCTCTTCTTTTCAACAATTAAATATCATTCATCTTCTTCTTCATCCATCTCAACATTTGTATCAGGATCTAGTTCAGAATCAATATTGGTGAAAGGCTCCTTCATATCAACATCATCATCAACATCATTTTTGCTAATATAGTAATTGATATCATCAATGAGATCGTCGTCTGCTACATTTGGATGATCAACTTCTTCATCTTCTTCGTCTGACACATCAACTACAGTCACCTGCTCCTGATCTGCATAATCATGATCTTCTTCCTCATTATTATCTTCATCCTCAACTACATGATTATACTTTATCGGTCTTCCTCTTGGATCATATCTAACAATGTATGACCAACCTAATTTACCAGGTACCTCTGAGTAAAATACTTTCTCACATTGAATTGGAAGAACATAAGGCTTTGTACCTAGTTCAAATGCCCTTGTATTAACCATGGTAAATCCATTATCATGCTCAATAACAATTCTTTCAGGATCACGTTCATCCATCTGTAGCCTGTACCATTTCACCTCAAACAAAATTGTTTTAAAGGAATTAAAATCACACTCAATTATATCCTCCAAATGCCCATACATATTCTCAGTTTCTTCCAGATTTCTGTCACTTCTAGAGGAAATGTTGGTGACCTTAAACACTGCAGTTATCCCACAATATGAGGTTTTCATCTTATCATCTAACACTTTGATATGAAATTTACAACCATTACACCACATAGCCTTGTGATGTTTCAACTACAACATGGAAAACAAGTAAAAAATACATTTCCAATTAATAAACCTCATATATGACTTAGTAAATATATATTTCAAAAATTAAACAAACCAAATACATTGAAAAATTGGGAAATAAATAGGAAAATGTAGGTAAACAATTTACTTTCTTGTTTATCTTTTAAACCAAAGGCTAAATCAATTTCCTTTGATGTAAGATCATGAAATTGATCTTGATGACGATGCATTGTTTTAATAATCTTACTCACCCCTTCCCATGATAACCTACCGAAGTATTCTTCAGTATATTCTATCCAATGCTCCATCCAATCAAGGTTTTTTACAATGTATAAATGTAAATCATCCCACTCTCGAGCAACTATATGATAAAATAAAAATTTAATATCATTAATTAGCTATTGTTAATAAAGGAACAATTTAATATAGTTCAATATGCAAGAATAAAAAAATATAAAAAAACATTATGATAAATAAAATTGGAAAAATAAATGTGTAAAATATTAAATCTACGTCAACANAATAATTACCTTTCACAGTCCTCATTTTACCTTTCCCCAATAGGACCTCCCCTTCAAATTCGTTGATGGATTTGAGATGCCAAATGGGAGGAACATTCATATTTTCTGCTAATTTAGGTAGATATTGACTAATATACACCATGCATTTATATACCATATATCCCTCAACCATAGAACCCTTAGGACATGCTCTTTGTCTAACAAAAGCCTTCAATGACTTCAACTACCTATCCACCATCCACATCGACCTTGTGTGTAATGGTCCACATAATTCAATTTCCTCAACTTGGTGTATGAGGTAGTGTTCTTGTGCATTGAAAAGTGTTGGAGGTAAATACTACTGCATTTGACACATTAGTCGGGGAATTTCTCTCTTCAAATACCTTTTATCTTCTTTATGAATTTCTTTTGATGAAATCCACCTACAAATGTCGATGCAATAAAATAATATCAAGGCATACATAAATTTGTATATAAAACAGAATATGTCAATAAGTTCTACTACAAATAACATAAGAAGTACATTTTCCATATAAAACATTACTTACCTCATGTATTTTCCAAGTACATAAATAATTTGTTTTATGTTGTTATCAAAGTCGTCTGGGAGAGATAAAGGTAGAACATACTATAACAAAAAACAATTAATTATTATTTGTTTCCAAAAAATGCGGACCAATAAGGAAATATATTATAACCTATTAATTACCTTAATGAATGTATGTCAGTGATGTGTTTTAACCCCACCAAAATCACCTTTTTTCATTAAGATATTTTGTATGTTCGACGAAAACCTCGTCAGAAACCTAATTTTTTGAATGAACTCTTTTACAATATTGCTTTGTTGTTCCATCAATAACCAAGGAAGACTAGTATTATGTTCAGGACCATCACCATTAGAATTAATAATAACACTTTGCAATGCGTGATTAGATTCCTGGATGTCACTACAAATATTTCCAATTCTCTCTTTGCCAGTCCTTCCATCTAATATTCGCCATAAAAATTATGTTATGTTCTTCCCGATATGCATTGTATCAAACAGATGAACTATTTGTAGGTTCTCGTAGTATGTAAACCTACTGAATTGCATCTGGTAACTTTTCATTCCTCATGGAAGCTCATTTGTAACTTAACGACATTCATGAAACATCAACAAATTTAAATTAACACTAATTAATCAAACAAAATGAAATCAATACTAATGAAATTAACCAAAGATTTATATAATATATCATACATAAATAATTTGCATACCTTGACGATTTCTAATATATTCCAACTTCCATAGGTTTTTTTCCATTCTCTTCTTTACCATTGAATTTTTCTTTGTTTGTAGTTAGATAAATATGGTTCTTAGGCAGAAAGTGCCTATACTCATCAAACACTTCCTTTCCCAAGCTCCTTGAACGACGATATTTTATCCTGGGACCACAAACTAGGCATGCAAATTTACCCTTTGTTTGAAGACCTACAAGATATATAAATTAATGTAGCGAATTAGAGTCACAATTTAAAATAATGCATGATATTTTCAATAAATATATATAATATTAAATCACAAAATAAAGTAACAATATACCACAAAAATGTGTTAACCCGAGAGCATCATGAATTGTCCATGATAGTATTCCATGGAATTGAAATCGTTTTTTCCCTATTGGTCTAGAGATGTCATACATAGTGACGCCATCCCATAACTTCAACAACTCATCGATAAGAGGTTCAATATATACATTCGTATCTTTAACTTGGTACTTACCTAATTGGTTCAACATACTACATGATTAATTATGCTTATCTAGATGTCGTTATATATAAAAAGACGTAATTATCATGCACAAAACAAAGAAATGAAATATTTTGTCATACTTTAAAGCAAATAAAAGGTAATTAAATACCCGGAACAATCATTGCCAACAATGTGCTCTCTCTCTTGATCGACATCCAAGGAGGAAGGTTATTGTTTATAATAAAAACAGGCCACAATGAGTATGTAGAATGAAGCTTTCCAAATGGATTGACACCATCATCTTCCAACGAAAGTCTAACATTACGAGGTTCTTCTTTAAAAATTGGCCACGTTTCTTCGATGTACTTCAATGCAAAACCATCTGCAGGCATTCGAAGAACATCGTCTTGACTTCTATTATTTGCATGGAAATCCGTAAACTATGTTATACTTTGGTACATGAACAACTGTTGGAAACGTGAAATTATCGGAATATAACGAAGAACTTTGTGAGGAACCTTCTTTGATTCTTTATCGGTTTGATATCTACTTATTTGACATTTTGGGCATTCATTTTCTAATGCATATTTTCCATATTATATGATATGATCATTAGTATATGCATCAATATCTTGATACTCCATTCCAATTTCTTTCATAATCACAGATATTTCTCGATATGTGCGTGGAAAAATATTTGACATCGGTAATAGAAATTCACCTAACAATCTA
The DNA here is from genome assembly GCA_032191745.1 of Picea mariana. Lineage (NCBI taxonomy): Eukaryota > Viridiplantae > Streptophyta > Pinopsida > Pinales > Pinaceae > Picea > Picea mariana. The sequence continues at coordinate 6,763 of JASDQU010333600.1, forward strand.
CAAAATTCAAAACAATAAGTCAATGTAAACAATATTAATCATCAATATCGCATCCATACTTTAAAAATTAGAAAACAATATCAATATGGAAAAAAATTGAACCTTTTAAGTATTTGTGAACATGTAGGCATAAATAATTAACAAATTAAATACCTTAGTATCTGTGTGAGGCATGTGTTTGATAAACCATTCAAAACCTTCAAGTTCACCAACAACAATATAGCAGATAGAAGATTTGTTATTGATCCTTCATAAAGAGGTTGACGTGACTTCTCGAGTAGAGGATCAACATCATGACTATCATCCTGGTTGTCCTCATTCATTGGAGAAAATGTGTCTTGGAACAATCTATGTATCTCATCTTCCTGATGTGTATCACTAATGTTGTCTCCATCCATATCATCATTAATAACTTGATTTGCAGCTTCAATATTATTATCTCGAAGTTCATCACCCTGTAAAGGAGTATTTCTGCTAGTACTTGGCAAATAACTCTCTGGAGGTCGATATTTTGGGGGCATTGTCTATATATTTAAAAACAACATAGAAAAGTTAGTGTGTATAGAAAATATAAAAAAAAAAAATGATAAGAAATATTACTAAAATTCATGACATGATGACTATTATAGAGAATACATTAAATATTGAATCCTCTTACCAAGGGACGATATTCATAACCCCCTTCGGTGTGCCCCTTCTCCCTACAATGTCTTTCAGTTGTTATTATTAAAATTCTTCTTCTTTTCAAGCCCCTGCAATCATAGCAAGGGAAATAATATTTTCCATTGCCCCTCGCCTCTAATGTCACTCTAAACTGAGCAAGATTCATGTCATTTTCATTCATAGTGAAAAATCCTTGTACTGACAAGTAATTATCTTACCTACACCATACCAAATAGTAAGTTGTCAAATTTTTATATTTTCACTACTCCTTCATGATATTTTAGCTACTCCTTTAGATTATGATATGTTTATTTATAGTATATATAAATAAATTTATTATGGCATTGGTACGTGATAAAGTACCAACCTTTTTCCTTTTTAATTTAATATTTAATGCAAAGTCATGTGTAAGTGTGGGCCCTTCGGGAGTTCAGAGCTTCAGGACTTTGGGATGTTTGGAGAATGTGTTCGGGAGATTTGGGTTCATAAAAGCCTGATGAGAATTGATAATCCTAAGTGCCTCATTTGATATAAATTAATCATATTATCATATAATTAAATACAATTATATTATAATATAATTAATAAAAGGATAATTTGTGGTTGAATATAGTTAATCATTTTTCCCAGTAAATATATAAATATGCATATATGTAGATATATATGTTAAATTACGTGAAAATGTGGCATTGAGGAATTAAATTATATACCTTAATTAAGCTTAATAAACTTAAGTATATTATGGACCTACTCTCACTACTTGGAAAAGAAACATTGGCATTCTTTCCAAGTGCACATCCTCTACACACTCCCTATTGCTCAACACCAAACTCTAGAAGACCGGTAACAATTCCCCTTAGAATCGACATTTCCCTATAGTGCAGGTGCCCCAACCTCTCGTGTCATAGCTCCACCATGAAATAACTCAAGGTGCTCACAACAAAAAATATATTTGGCTTGTTGTTGACCAAATACATCAAGGACCTTATCAGTTTCCTATATATCCTGAGATCCACCAACTCTAAATCTGAAGTGAAAACCTTCTCCAGGTTGGTAACCATAGGTGTAGCCATAATTTTACAATCCTCCATCCTGAATATCCTCAATATATCCACTGTATACTTCCCTTAAACAAGGAATATCTCTCTTGATATATTCCATACCTATAGCCCCAATAAATAATGCATCAAGCCAATGCCCTTCATCTGAAATTCAGTAGCCAAATCATATTTGCACCCTATTATAATATCCTATGCACCTGTGAGAAACAAATCATCCATGTATATCACCCCCTTGGACCTATATGAATGTATAATATTGAATATCCCCTTGGTCCTACTCTTACTACTTGGAAAAACAACATTGACATTCTTTCCAAGTGCACACCCTCTACACACTCCCTAATGCTCAACACCGAACTCTAGAATACCTATAACAATCCCCCTTAGAATAGGAAATTCCCTGTAGTGCAGGTGCCCCAACCTCCTGTGCCATAGTTCACAGAGGACATCATTGTCATGTACCAAGTCCTAAACAGGATTTCCCTGAAACTTGTATAAAGTTCCCTCTCTAACCTTAATGACCATTGATGTGTCTAGGCTAGATTTCTCTGGACATATGAGTACTTTCCCTTTCTAAAAAGTAACAACAAAACCCCTATCCTCCATAGTTGAGACTAATAGCAAGTTCTTCTTCATTCCTAGTACATAAAGAACATCTTGGGTATCGAACGAACCTCCCAACTCAAGATAGAACAAGACCATTCCCTGTCCCTTCACTGCATAATTTGTATCATCACCAAGCTCCACATGAACCTCTAAGTACTTCTCTATCATATTGTTGAATAGCTCTCATGTATATGTCATATGATGAGATGCACCATTGTTCAAGTACCATGCACTCATGATGGTTGTACTAGTAGAAAGGAAAGAAACTAGTGAGAAATCCTTCTCAAACTTTACTGCAAACTCATCTAGTTGTGTCTCTGTTGATGTTGTTGTCTATGTCTTTCCTCTTCACTTCTTCTTCTTCGAAAACTGATATGCATAATTTCCATTATTATGACATGAGAAGCACTTGATTTTACTCAAGTCCTTCTTCTTCCCTAGTTGTGATGTTCCTCCATCACTTTTACCCTTCTTGTTGGAACCCTTTCCTTTTCCCTTTATTTTTTTACCAACAAAGGAAAAGTTCTCATCACTACTTCCCTACTTTCTACTTTTAGACTCCTCATGAGTCTCTTCCCAGATGCAATTATCCCAAATCCTCTGTCAATCTAGGATTTTTTCCCAAGTGCAGACTCCCTTGACAAATGACTCCCAAGACTTGGTAAAACCATTCAACGCCACATTTATGAGATCTATGTCATCCAATTTATCCCCTATAGTTTCAAGTTAATAACATACCTGAGATATCCTCATCAAATAGTTGGTAACATTGTCATATCTAGACATCCGCATAGATCTGAGTTTATTTCTTAAGACCATATTCATATTCATGTTAGTGCTCTAGAATAATCCTATCAGGGAATCTAACATATCTTTGGTCATATTCTTCTTAGATAAGTCAGGAATTAGAATATCCTTCACCAAATCCAATATTACACACTCAAATTTAATCTCCTTCTTCTAATGAGCCTCCAAAGCTAGCGGATCTGTCACTGGAACAACTACTTTTCCCACTATCTCCCAAAGGTCATATTCCTTCAAATCCAAAGTAACTCTTTCTTTCCAAGATAGAAATTTTGATGCTCCATCCAATCTATCTTCAAATCACATACTTGTTTTTGCCATCCCTTAGACCTGATAAACTAACCTGGAAATAACTTCTTGTTGAAATCGCCCATGTATTAACCTGTACGATCTTGTATGCACCTGTCACTACTGAAACCCATGTATGTATGTGAATTTTATTAAGAAAAATTGTGTATTTATGTGATTATTCTTATTTCAACCCACGTACATCTTCATACAACTGCAAACCCTAGTTGTACTTTAGTATGGTTGTTTCCCTAAGATACAACCCTTGATTTATGATTTCTAGTTATTGATATAGTGATATCTCCTTGCAAATATGATAGTTCTACTATCAATTGTTGTGGATGTGAGATCTAGACTCCTGTAAGAGTTTATGCTCTGATACCATGTTGAATTTTCCTTAATCCTGAAACCTATGTATCTTGTTATCTAGAGATTTCATTATTGTAAATCAAATTAGAAGATTACAAAATAGAATACACTTGCTGGAATAATCAAGTCAAATAAATAGCAGAAGCAATATTGGAAACCAAATTCTCAAACACAATACAAAAAGATATTTTACCCATCAACCAATATTATCATTCAAATAAATTTAAATCTTAAAAGGGCTCCCTTACTAGAAAAATGGCCCACAAAAAAATACAAAAAACTTTAGACAACACCTGCAAACCCTTGTAACTCCTAGTCCACTATATGACCCCAAAATTTCATGTTTCCCAAGATGTACACATATTTCCTTAAGCAATCTTACATATATGCATATGTCTCCAATGAAACCTACATACATGTGAACAAATACTATATGAAAAACTCGGTAGGGCGTGACCCTGTTGTTGCAACTCCAATTTGCTGAAACCCACTTATGGTTGCCTTTGTTCTCTCTTCTCCGTGACCTGTACTGATCTCTAGATGAAATTCTATCTCCACCTATCTGATATCTCCTTGAATCATAGTCCTTCATGATCCAACCCTCTCCATATCAAAAGTATCATGTGTCTCCTCCTTCACCCATTCTATGATTTTATAATATTGAGTTATGATCTAACCCTAATCTCCAAAATGATTGACGGTTGAGATTACTTCTCACCTCACTTGATATCAATGGATAATATTTAATTCACTGATGCTAATTACTTTAAAATTTCATTAAATAAAACTCAAGTAATTAATAAAATCAGTTTACTTTAATAATTCATTTAATTAAAGTAAATTACCAAGGTAGAAGGCTCTAGATGACTTCCACAGGTCTAGACACTTAGACCAGTGTGGAAGTACCTATCCAATGATACAAACATCAACAAATATGCCCTCCAACGTCATATCCCCCAACCTCAAATCCTTCTTCATCTCGAATAAGATGGAGTGTGAAGATTATACAAAATTACAACAGTTACACATATGGCTTTTCCATTTGAATAATAGTATTTTTYAGATTCTAGTGGTGTGATTGGATAATTGGTCGATGTGCTAGAGATGAAAAATTTAAATATTGGTCATGGAGGCAATGTTGGTGGGGGGTCCTATGAGGGGATCTCTTTGGAGACTTATGTACAAATTTTATAAATGTGAGGAACTATTTGTTGTAATCAACCTTCAAAATCTTGCCAATATTCCAAACCCATTTTGTTGCAATGAACATATATTCCATCTTGATGAGGTAGTCAAACTTCTCAAAGATAGAGGCATCTTATAATATAGCTATATTAGGATTGTACTTCTTCTGCATCTATTAAACCTATTGGTGCAAATCCATATATGTTTTGAAGCATTGGTGGGTTCAAACTGTACATTTCTTCCCTCTTGGAATCATTGTTTTTCCTCCACTAGCAAGTTAGCTTCAATTTTACGCTCTTCTTGACGTTGTGTAGCTAAAGTATCCCATCTCCGCGGATCTATTATTGAGCCTCTCTTGTTTCCAAGTTTAGAAATGAGTGGTTGGTTGACTTTGATCCAGTTGCATACATTGACAAAATAGGTCGACCAATTTGTGAGGATTATGTTCATGCTTGAAGCATGAGCACCATTTTCTTCTAGATATGCCTTCACCTCCTCAAAATTCTAATGTTCCTTATTCAAAATAGACTTGGTCTAGTCAATTTTTTATCATTGATTTTACTCAATCAATTTTTGGAAGTGGTCGACTAAGTCACCAATGAGAGTTTGGATGCAGTCAATGGACTATGTATGTAATATCCCCAATTTTAATCCTTGTAATTATAATGTAATGGTATAAATGTGAATTAGGTTGGTGAGTCGATATGTTGGGGTGAAAAATACCATATCGATTAATATGGTCAGGGGGGACTATGCATTATGTACATTAAAATGATTTATAAAATAATAATCGATGGTTTTGATACGAGAGAGATGAAAATGATGGAGGGCTATGATTCCACATGAGAGGGGGCTAAAGGGGGTCTTATTCATGGGTGTTAATCCAAACCCACATTCTTGAATTTTATTATCATTGTGTATAAACCTTGTATTTTGTTGTTAAGTGTTCCCAAAGATAACCATTAAATTCATGTAAGAGGGTGGGTGTGAGAAGTCACATCCCAAATTTATTTGGATCATGGGGATGAAGTACAATCATATTTGGGAAGAGTGAGAGTCAAGCAAACAAGGGAAAAGAAAGGAAATTTGTATGCAGAAAGTAAATAGTTTTTGATAGGAATATTTTGGGAAACAAGAGGGGAGTTGAGTGTTGGGGAGAGTACCATCCATGTTGTTCTTGAAGGAGGCCATTATTTGGCTATTTTTTATGATGAGAAAGGGGCATGTGTGCCTGTAAAATGGGTTGTAATCCTATAGTGTTCTTTCATGTTGAGGACATGACTCAATAGCCTTGTTAAGGTTGTTGTGAAAACTCCTAGAGAAACTGAGAGTTCTTGAATGTCCCCAACTGAGAGATTCATGACCAGCCAAGTGCAATGGAAGCCCCATTAAATTACTGGTACAACCCGAGGGATTGTGAGCAATAACCGAGGTACATTTCTTGGGTTGTGCAAGTTATTGGGAAGATAGCTAGTGGATTGGAACTGTTGTTGGAATAGAACCCAGGTTTTGGGATATTGAGTGTGGAGAGTGGACATACAAGAGGGCCAGGTCTCCTTGTGGACTTATAGCCTCATCTCAGGGGTGTCCTACTAATGAGAGAAAATGAACATCATTTCCTATGTTTGGGAGGTTCATCCTTTGTACCCAGTCAGTTAGTTAAGTTTTATAAATAGATAAGTGTTATGTTGTTTTATTATGTTTATTATGTTGTGTAAATGAATATTTGAATGTTATGTGTGTTTTTTGTGTGCTTATTGGATGCATTCACGTTTTTATAAATGGTGTTAGTTTGATGCAACCCCCCTTCCCTCCTGGGGGTTGTGCGACCTCTTGGTCAATGATCTTCATAGGACTGAATCAAATTAGCTCCTCGGGACCCTGCTAGCCCCGAATTCGATTTAACACTAGCCATTTTATCTCTTTAGGCGCAGGTTGTGTGAAACCCGCGGGCCCTCCTCCTAGCACTTTTGGCAATCTTGAACTTGCAGGTGCTAGATCCTTCTACTAGCCCCTTTCCTCATGCAACCTCGAACTATGACCTAGGGCTACCCTGAAAAGCACTTCAAACTTCAGAATTCGGGAGTTCTGAATGTTCCAACTTCTTTTCTTCCCAAAGTGCTTCACACCTGAAGTGATAGGTCAAGTGCTATGTGCTCTGACAACTGGTGGTTGGAATTTTCCCTCTGCAAGATAACGACACACGTCCACTTTAGATCAACAACCACAATTTCCTTCGCTATATCGACCTTCGAGAGTTTTGGATACTCCGCCTTTACTTTCCTCCCAAGGACTCTTACTCTGAAACTTGTGGATCTTTGCCATGTGTCCTCTCTATATCCAATGGTCTAGTTCTCCTCACTCTTTGTGACTTTGATAGGAACCATTGTCTGTACTACATAATTTATCTAAAACTCTTCCTCACGTGCTTGCTTATCTTCTACCATGTATCCTCCTCATAGTCAACGTCTAGGATTACTTCGCGGCTTGAGGACTTCAGCGATCCCCACTCCTTAAACACTTTAAAACCTATGAATCACAAAGTGTCGAAAGGCTCCACGGCTAACCTCCAAGCAATTCTCCCAGATCTGATGGTCTGGAACGATTATGCTCCCTCCTGAACGAATCTTTCTTGTTGATTTATGAAATATTTAATAGGTTCCTCCTTATTGAATGATTCTCTCCCGCTATCTCTTCTGAGCTTGTTTGTTTTTTAAACCTCTAAATCCTCAGAGAATTTCTTCGACACTTAGTTGAAATCGACCCTATGCATGCCTTGCAACAGTTTTTCCTCCACGACTTACCTTCTTTGTTGACAACTATGCACACCTTGCAATAGTTCTTACACCCTTCTGCAAATACTATTAAGTTACTCCTCCTGGGCTTCTGAGTCAAAAGAATCTATCGACACACTCCTTGTGGACAATATGCACTCCTTGCATACAAAGCTCCAAGTTATCTCTCTTGGACTTGTTCCTTCTTGACACTATGAACTTCTCAGAATGACTTCTTCAATACTTAGCCAAATATCGATCATGTGCATGTTGGATTACTGAGAGGGGGCATGAATCAGTAATAGAGAAATTTAATCATTTTTAACCATAAAATCCAAGTGTTATATCAATGAAGCATTATCATCCAATAACTACAGAATAAATAAGAAATGAACAAACATACACATACACAGTACACCAGTGTTTTACGTGGAAACCCAAATTAGGAGAAAACCACAGAATGCTTTTTCTTATATGTCTTGAAGAATTACATTCATTGGAAGCACCAACTTCCTTTGTTTTCCAGCTGCAACTGGAAGGAGGCTCCAACCCCCTATTTTCTCATGATACAACCTGAGGGAAGATCCAACTCCCCATTTCTCTGGGCTACAACCAGAAGGAGGCTACAACCCCCTATGTTCTTCGGCTACAACCGGAAGGTGGCTACAACCACCTGTCCTTGCCCCATCCTGCCACCCTGAAGTAGAAGTAGAATGATCGAACCATTGTCAACCTGTCATTGTGAGATATACCATTGTAAACCTATACCAATAAATCTGAACCATGCATCAACCTGTACCTCAACCTGTAATCAACCTGTACCATAAATAAGTGCATCAACCATGCACCAACCTGTACCAAATAACCTGTAATCAACCTGTACCATAAAAAAGTGCATACAACCATGTACCAAGTATGTACCAATCATGTGTCAACTAATAATCAACTATGACTCATCAATATGTACCAACATCATCAACTATACACCTCATGTATGTGNACAAGTGCATCAACCAAGCACCAACCTATACCAAATAACTTGTAATCAACCTGTACCATAAAAAAGTGCATCCAACCATGTACCAAGTATGTACCAATCATGTGTCAACTAATAATCAACTATGACTCATCAATATGTACCAACATCATCAACTATACACCTCATGTATGTGCCAACTCATCAACTACTTGTCTCAACCATGTACTCAACATGTACCTCAACCAAAATCCCTCATCAATTTCATCATCCAAATATGATTTGTAGCTCTGTAATAGACATGGTTTATAGTATCACATTCCTACAAACCTTCCTTAACTTCAACAACAAGAGACTAGCATTTTCATCAAACTTTTCTTTAGTCTCACATGCCTAGTTTTGGATTAGTCAACAACCCTAAATTGAAGTAATCATAACTTTGTAACTATAATGTATAAATATATGAAACTGATACACAATGTTATTCAGTGTGTTTTATTCAATTCCTCCAGGTTTCACTACTTGGATCCTCTCAGAAAAGGAGTTATAGAAAAAATGGCATACCTTACTGAATTTTGGCTTATTCTAGAGAGCGAACTTGTAGAGCGTGCCCCGCATGAAATATTTTTTGAATTGATCTGAAACTGTTACATAGTATACTAAATATGGTACCCTAACCAACACATTTTGTTTCACTTAATTTGGATCCGTTATGAATAAGTTATGACGTTTTTACCCAAAACACCTGTTTTGGACTAATTTCAGGACTAGCCACAAACCCCATTTTCCAAGGAGTGTAACTCCAAAAATGTAAGGTCTCTTCCAACAGAGACTTATAAAACATAAGTTAAAATAGAGAAATTCTATCCTAACTTTTAACCATTCATAATTTAGCATAATTAAAATTTATGGGAAGCATCATAATAAACCACATATTCAGCATCATAACAAACCACATATTCAGCATATTCAACAGCAAGATAATAAACCACATAACACAGAATAATAATGAAAATGCATACCTCTAATTGATGCTACTGTTGTTCTCCAAATTTGTTTGATGTTCTGCTCAAAACCAACTAACCTCCCAGCCAACTAGGAACAGAGCCTCTCCGGCTCCCTAGCTCTAGGATTCCTGGCCCCCAAGCCCAAAACTCCCAGCAACAGGTGCCCCCTATCTTAGTCCACCAAAATCCAACAAGTTCCTCAAGTAAAAACTAGTACCATCCTCCAGCAAGCTACTCCAGCCCCCAAACCAACAATACAATCCTCTCCTATCTCAAAATGATGCTTTCTCCCCCAAAAATCCAAAAGTCCCCTCTCGAGTGTTTTTCCCTTCTCTTATCCTCCTTTTCCCCTCTCCCATTCACTGCCTTCTCCATTTCATTAAGGCTCACCCCCCTTATCCTTCCATTCAATGCCAACCACTTTATCCCCTTTATTTCTAATGGTTCCATCATTCGATACATTAAGTCTCCATTTAATAAATTACAATTTATTAAACTCAAATTCATTAACCAAATATTTAATCATAAAATTAATTAATTAACTAATATACATTAAACAATTTTTTAAATCATGACAATTGATTAATTACTTAGGGTTGTTACATACACCCACCCTTCAGGAAACTTCATCCCGAAGTTAAAGTATTTTATGATACAAGGGAAAAGACACATGGTTCACACATTCACATCCAATAACCAACATTATTAGTAAGTAAGCCAAGAAAAATCATACATACTAGTGTACATGTACAAGAAATGCATGTGTAGCTAGTACATACAAGTCTCGTGCATGTACTAATAACAATAACTATCACCCCTATAGTAATTTATGTATGCATCCAATCCATTCAACAAGACTATTCATTTTATAAAACATAATAAACCAATGAAATGTTTGCGAATTTCCTTAATTACAATAATTTAACTCAACAATTTTATTTAGACAATTGTGGTTTAGTTACGTAATTATGAATATTCATATATACACATTTTCTTTTTAGAAGGAAAACAATAAATTCCACCATAAGGAAAATCTCCATACGCTCTTAACTATTTCTACTCATCCTTCCTCCCTAACTTACTTCCATCTTCCATTCCTATCCTTCCTCTGTTGGAGTATCTTGGAGTGTCAACTATATTGACCTAACTCCAAATAGAACCCGTAAGAGGAAGTGTCACTATCTTGACCAAGATTCCCTAGCAGGCAAATGACATTCATCATCACACGTCTAGGGGAGTGTGAGCCAACACTATCCTCCCATGACTCCAGGTTTCAGAGGATACATAGTGGAAAATGCCTCCACCCATCCTAATAGGAATAGGGTCCACACCCTATAATGGAATATATAATGGCCCGTGTTGTTGGGAGTTTTGTCATCGTTTATTCAGTTTTCGATAGTCTCACCACCTGAAATCCTACACTGGTCCACATATCATAGCAATGCATCCAAACCAATATAATTTCACATACAAAGATTCATACCATATTGTTTCTCAGTCAGTGTTCATGACAT
>JASDQU010333602.1:0-12748 GCA_032191745.1 Picea mariana
AGATGCCATTTTCCTCCTTGAGATGTGTTCTTCCCTAGTTAACATGCAAAACTCAAATCCAAACGTCAACTAGCTCTGATACCACTTGATCCATCAAGATTTTTCGAATGACTTATGGTTGAGTTTTTATTTACATGCATTAATTAACCATTGAGAAACTTAACGAAAGAATGAGAAAAGAAAAGGAATTATACAGCCATTTACATATATGCAGATCTGAAATGCAATGAAAAACAACAAACCATAATACGCATGTTGATAACGGAGTTCGACACAACTTTTCCTACGTCTCCGAGCCTTTTCTCTGTGGGGGAGGATTCTTTATTTCTGTTTGAAATCTCAATGGTACATCATTACAATGCCGAATGGCTTCAAAACTGATCTGGTCATGTTTGCCCAGATCTCTAGAACCATGCACAAAAAACGACACACGAAACGGACGTCCGGAGATCTCAGAAACGGTCCAACAGCATCTCCTCCTCAACGGCTTCCCTGCCTCAAACTGGATTTGACTTGGATTCTCCTCAGCATCTCTGCTCTGAATGCTCTCAAAAGCTGCTCTCATGGCCTCAAAATGGCCTTGATTAAATAGTTGGGAATTTGGTTATCCATCTCCAACTTCCTCCACGAATTTAGGCTCTAAAAATGCCCAATAACTCCCAAAAATGAGTTAATTACATTAAAAAGGGGTTAAACATTAATTAAATCCAAAAGTGGTTATAAAAACCCACTTTGTAACCATATAATAGTTATAACAGGCTTAATCCCCCTTAGTTCTTGCGCGCGCACCTTCTTGCAGGTCATATGACACCATATGGCCTAGCGCTAGCCCTATGGGCTAAGCGCTGGCCCCCTCTGCATGCTCTAGCTCTCGGTTACATTGGCGCTGCCATATGCCCGTGGCTTAACCAAACTTACAACCGCGCATATGGCTCCCGATTGTATGGCAGGGTTATATGGTAGGCGCCGATAGGACTGTGGGTCGGGGCTAAGCCCCGGCCCAACCCCCACCAATTAATACAACAAACAAACTTAAATATGTTTCCGCCCAATTACATAGCAAGGCACATACATTGGTCTATTGGTCGAAGTGTTGTTGCAAAGGCGCTGGCAGTGGGGAGGTCCAGGGTTCGAATCCCCCGGGCTCCAAAACTTTTGACATAGCCCTCATTGACTAAAATCAGGGTGCCACGTGGCAGCCCGTGATTGGGCCACGTGGCACCCTTACATCCAACCGATGCATGCCACGTGTCGACCGATGATTCATCCACGTCAACCAACCAGGATATTCCATGTGTCCATCATTTATTCACCCACATCATTTGCCACATCATCTCGCCATACGGGCCAATCATCATGCCACGTCAGCTGCTGACGTCACCCATGCCACATGTCACCCTTTCAGTGGTGACACGTCTCACCTCGGGATTGGTCCAACCATACACCAAAAATGCCAAATCTACCTGACACATGTCAGCACCTGGAGCTACCACGTGTCCTATACAGATATGACACATGTCACTGTACAGACCTGCCACGTGTCCTGTACGGACTGTACGGACAGGTACAGTCAGCATCCAAAAATTTTCCCTGTTTGGCTTGGCGGACAGAATGCGATATCTTCTCCATACGAACTCTGTTTAACAAAGTAAATATACCACTAGAATCAAGAAGAAGAGCCGGATGCAATGGTGTTGGTTTCATTAGATTACGAGCACTTTCATTTTTGAGCATTTTTCATGCCCTGTCAGGCTTCTGAATCCGATTTCGGATCAATCAATGCCCAAGTTTGCTTCATCATGACATTGACCTCCGACCCTAAGTCAAGGACCACATAATATATCTCATACTCTCCTATTCCATATTCTATCACTTATGGTCTTGTATTCGATGAGGAACCCTGGTCCCCTCTGAATTCTTTTCTTGCCTCCTCAAACATTTGTCTTTCTTTATTTACATCAAACATTTGTGTCTTCTCTGTAGCTTTCTTGATTCCTGAGCCTTTTGTAATCTTCCCTTGGGTCAGTCTATCTTCTCCTGTAACAACACCTCCTCTGGTTATAACAACCACTCTAGTTTATTCTCTGTGAGGTTCATCATATATCAGTTGTACTTGCGGGTTCTGCTAAGGTCCTCGTCTTTCCTGAAGCTTAGCTAGTAGCACAAGACAATCTTCTATAACATGTTCAAACAAGATATAGTAGCTGCAAGTAGTACAAGGGTTCTAGAAATCCCTTGAGATGTGTCCTAGTTGTGTGCAATTATAACAAATTATCTATCATCAACCTCGACCCATTCCTCCTCCTCAGCCTTTTCCTCTGAATCCATCGTGAGGATTAAAGTTTCATCTCCCAAGGGAGTTATACTGCGTAGTGTGTCCTTCTTGTTGTACTTCACCTTGAATCTTGTATATGTCTCTCGACCTTTCATGCATGAGATCATAATCCCTACAATCCATATCATCATGTCCCACAAACTTACAGAACATGCAATACAAATTTTTCGGTGTCTGAACATAATTTTGTATGTAATAGAACTCACCAGGGCGATGTCTATTTCTGCATACCTCACACCAGGGTAAGGTCACTTTCTTCAAAGGGCTCGGAGCTCTAGAAGCCAAGTATTCATTGAATAGGGGACAGTGTTCCTTGTCATGGCCTTCTGATCTACACCTGACACACCAAATGTCTTCTCTCTTATATTTTCCCTTGTCTTTCTTCATATCTTCAACCTGTAGAGACAAACTAGTTAGCTAACTCAAGATCAGACTCATACCTGAGTTGGATTCTCCCATAGGGGTTGATTCTAGTTTCATGGCGATCTCCAGTGCCTCAGACGCTGAAGCAATCTTCTATTGCATCAGAGGAAATCTGATGTGTGGTAAGAAGGCAGCAATGAACCATTCTTTGTTCTACTTATCTGGGATCTGAAAATTCAATCGACCTGTTAAGGTTTTGAATCTCTAATCAAATTCCCAAACAGGTTCGGCTACCTTCTGCTTGATTTCTTTCATCTCTGTAATACATTGTGACTCCGACTTGGGTTTCTTGAACTCTGCAATCAGCACATTCTTAATCTGATTCAATGGCTTAGGTTGTGCAAGTCCTTGGACAAGCTTCATGTACCAGCTCAGTGCGTGATCTCTTAGAGTGGTACTAAATTAGGTTCTTTTGACATCTTCATCGGTGACATTTTTAATATTCCATATGGCTTCACATAGGAACCAGTGATGATCAGGATCTTCAGATCCATCTCCCCTAAAGATGGTAAGTCTCATCTCATCTGCCATAGATCTTCCTAGGGTTCCTGACTAAGTATGTGGTGGACTACTACTGATGGTGCTTTGGACGCTCTGGTGGCTTGGATTACTTTGATTTCTTAATACTACTGAATCAACAGGAGGGATCATAGAACTTACTTCAGTAGTCTACGCAATTCCTAAAGTTTCAGGCTCTTCTCAATGAAGCTCTTCAGCTTTCCCTTCCTCTGTCCCAACAGGTTCTGAATGTTCCTTGTCTATCAAATATGCCTCTTCTCCACTATAGAAACCCTCGTCCCCGTATTTTTTCTTGAATAAGTTCACAAGGTCAACTTCTCTAAACGCTTTTCCACTACACGTATGTCCATCTTCTGTGTCATTGTCATTGTCCGAATTTTTGAACATTATCTTTTCTAGATTTGACCAACCTACTGTATCTTCAATATGTTCTTTTCATGTAATAACATCTTGAGTTTCAACTTCAGGAATTGTAAAAATTTCCCTTTGGGTCCCTTGAAGAAATATCTCTCGGCTTGGATAAATGACTCCACTTTGTCAACAACAAACTCGGTGATGGACCCTCCAATGGTGCTATCAAATAGATGATCTACTGCTCTCGACATAGCGTTATCAAATCTCTTGACCTTCTTGATCAGCATCGATGTCCAAACCATAAGAGGTCTATATTTGACTTAAAAATGGGTATCTACCAACCTGGTCAACCACTCATATAGTTCCTGATGGATTCCCCCAAAGAATATCCCATGTGTATCAGTAAATATATATTTCTCCAACCAATCATATGTACTAATATTAGGATTCTTGTTCTGGGCTTCAGCGAAGTCCTTTTCTTGATCCTCTATCCACTTTTGAGTCTATGTCTTTGATGGAAACCACCTTGACATTCCCTCAAGAAGATTCATGTCCCGACAACAAAAACATTTCTTGGCACAGGGGTAGACCCAGGGTTCAGATCCAAGAGTGCACCAACAAGCCCTAACTACTGGCCCTTTCAGCAACACCTGCGAATCAGATGCAGTCTCACCCGAAGCCATTATGGGGGATTTGCAAGACAGAGATGTCTACAACCCAAGGGAATATCAAGTGGATCTAATACATTAACAACACAACATTCATATATCACTTATCAACTAGGATCTACTCTACACATCTACTTATCATATCTGACATAGTAATGCAATCATAGTATATCAATGACATAGACATAATACCAATCATGCATGACACAAAATATGCATGGTTCACCCTCTCTCTAGTGCTACGTGCACAGAACTGTTCTTTATAATATATTAAGATGAAGCATACAGTTCTTGTCTGTGCTCTTAGCTATCAGATATTCTCTCTTCTCCTCTCTTTCTCTCCCCTCCCTATGCACCAAGCTGTAGGGATGACCTTCACTCCTAGATGAAGATATTACAATACCAGAAGGCTCTCACACTTGCCACTTCTCTCTCACACGAAAATAATCTCTCACAACATACCAACAACAACTAGATTGAATAACTCAAACCTGAACGAACCCTCTTCCCTCATATAGGTTTTGATTTACACATTACAATCACTCACCAACATCCTTTGGTCAAAACCTAGGTGTCCAAAACCCTAGATACCAAAACCCTAGGTGTCTAAAACCCTAGGTCAACTTGACTCGCATTTTTGGGCTTCACCAACCTGTCTTTCCTTCCTTCTCACGTGGTGCTCCAAATCATCTAATGGTGTCTTTTTATTCTTGTTTATTTTTCCATGATCCTTCTTTATTGTTGATCTATCATCCTTGATCTCCTCATTCAATGGCTTGCTTCCTTGAGCTTCGCTCTATATTTTCTGCCCTTTTTCTCACTTCGACCTAGTAACAGTCACTGTGTCTTCCGTGAATTTCACATTCTCCCTTTTCTTCCTTGATCTTCACGTACTTCCATAACCAAGGGCCAACATTGATTTAAGACATCTTGGTTAATAGAAATTATCTTCTCTTTCAGCTTATTTTCTTCTGATGCTAAAGTGTTCATGCTTTGAATGATTCACATGAATGGTTGTGGTGATATTATGGTGTATGTTTGATTATTATATTATCTTGATGTTTATTTAGTGTCCTTAAGTTCTGAACTCAAGAAGATCTTGTGTTAATAATCCTTCTTCCTTAGGTTGTTTGTAGACCTGATGTTTACAACAATCCCTACATTCCTCTCATTGAAGTCTTCCCTCTATTCATACTCACTCCCAATTATTGATTGAAGTTCGCCAAGACCTTGATCGTTGGTCCACGCTAGCCCTGTTTTCTGAGTTGGAACATTATCATTTTTAGTCTTTTCCATTTTACCCCTTAAAACACTCTTACATTCACATATAGCCTGATGGGTACTGGGCTTGCCTTCCATGCAATCTGAAGGTTATTCCTAGTGCTGAAACAATCCTTGTAGCACTTTTTCCCTCATGATCTAACACCTTGACCCATGGAGGAATTTTCTAGAGTATCCTTATCCTGCACATGTCTCCTTGCACGAAGCATCAATATGTTGCATGTTCTTGGAACTATTTTTCTTTCCCGTGACACTCATTCCTCTTTTGTAACGTAGAATTCTTTTATTCTTTTTCAAGCTCATTAAAAAATTGAAAAGCACAAAAAAATCAAATACTCTAAAAAGAGGGGACGAGATATACATTATCTTTTATCGAAAACAAGATAGTCTCCCTTGGACAAAGCACATCCTTTCATTTGTTCTCCAATCATTGGGATCTAGCATGACCTTTGGAAGTTGTTCATATTACAGAGAGTTGTGTCCTCCTCCGTTTGGTTACTCTTCCAAACATATGGAGAGTTTGTGGTGCCTCCTATATCACAGACTTATGTCAATAGTACGATATCAGAGTCTCATCATTTTGTTGTTTTTTGTCCAAGGGAAGTTTTATCCAACTTGAGTTGTCCATTCTGTAGTTGATCTCTTGAACTTCATGCATCGGCCATCTTGAGATTCTAGTCAAGTTTGGATTCCAAATCAATGAAGTATGGAACCTGCTGATCGATTTCTTCCATTATTTCCCCGACGGCATGTCGAAAACCTCATAGTAGTGAGTCTTACACTCTTATTGTACTCCTACCTAGGTTTTGAAGATCTTGAAGTTGTTTCTCGAGCTATGAATTTCTCATCTCTAGCCACAAGCGTTGATTCTTCTTGAAGATGCATATCATATTGTACTTATATATCTTCAGATGATCTTGAGATGTAGATCTATGTGTATTATTCATGGCTACACTTTATAAAGACATTTGTATTTTGTCTCATAGTCATATATGACATGGATCTGCAGTATACTTGATTGGAATCCATTCTTAGTTCATCTAGAGCATGGGTATGCCCTCCTCGGAGAGATTATCATTATTTTGCAGATGGCACACTCACAAATACTCGTCTCAGTCTCTCTCAACTCCATGCCTTCCAACTATGTAAAGATATTGTAATGTATTTTAGCCATTAGTTTATCTTCTAACCTCACACATTAGGGGACATATGTTATAGTCCAAAATTTCTTATCTGTGCATACAAGACATTGGCCCTTCCATTTCCATACTTTGTCAAAATATTGCTAAGGCTTGGTTTTAAAAAACCAACTTTTGGATAGTGTACACACCCTAGTGCACTAATAGTTGGAGTACGCATGTGTGTTGCATTCTATTTATCTCACGTTTACATCCAAAAGTTTCAAAAAATATAAAATTACATGGAATTTGGCAGGGTTTACGAGATATTGAGGGTTTCCTAACCATTTTACCTCTTGTAGCCCATCCCCAAACTGAATAACCATCTTTTTCTCATGTAAAAAGAGATCTTGGGGAGTCATTTTATGAACATGAGCAATAGAATAAGAAAAATCTACCAAAATCCCTTCCCTTTCTTAGCCCAAGATTTGCATCCCATTTTGCGTTTTATCCTCAACCTTCCCCTCCAACCTTTCTCCTTATGCAACCCTTTCTCTTTCCCTTGGTGATATGTTGGTTGCGAGAAGATAATGTGGGATTGATGCCCCCGGATCCATGATAGAGGATCCGGACTTGGTTCTTAGAGTGGTTTCCAACAAAGGTTGTAATCTTTTTTATCTTTAAATTGAATAAAAGAGTTCATCCTTGTCCCAAAACCCTATGTTTACATGATTTTGTTAATTTGTGCATTTATATATATATTTCTAAAATTTTAAAGTGATCAGTAGAGATTACATATGTTGTTGCATTATATTCCTAACCTTTTGTAGGTCAGCTTTGGGAGGAGACCCATGATATATGAGGCAGCAACAAGCGAAAGAGATCAACACCAAATACAAGGAATAAAGGTGCACTCATTAACTCTCTTTCCTTTCTCTCTCATCACTTATTTTAGTTGGTTTTGGGGTATATTAAGGGTAGATCAGTATTTTAAGGGAGTTATCACTTTTCCTTTACCTTAGACCCATTATAGGGGGATTTTCCCCATAGCAATTACCTACAGGACTCCCCCTACCACATGTTGATACTTATATCATCACCTTTTTCGAATTCTTTAGTAGGTATTATGTCCTTTACTAGAATATAGGGTAGGTTAATTTTCACCTACACAATTCATTTATTTGTATCGATCGCATATCTTACATAGGGTCTAACCCATCCATTCATGGAATCATACCTTCAAGTTGCTTTAAAGGTATCTTTTATTAATGGTAGATCTTACCTCTTCATGGGTGTCTTAGTTAGTACCTCACTGGAATTTTTGACACCTATGTTGTAGTTTTCTTGTAGGATGGGAAACTCTCTTTAGTCTTGCCATTTATTTGCGTTAAATCCTCATTACTTCCTCTCAATCTCTTTTTGGCTAATTTACCCACGAGGCTTCAAAACTTTTGTTGATTTGTAATTGCATTACATATTAGTCGTTCGTGCTTCAAGGCCTAATGTCGTCTTCCACTTGTTTATGTTAAACCATTTGCTTATGCATTCCTACTAGTTACTATCCTTGAAATTTATGTCTTTGTGACTCAACACCTTTATCCCTAGAGTAGACATTCCCCTGAGTGTCCTTATCCTGCACATGCTTCCTTGCATTGAGCATAGGTATGTTCCTTGCACTCTAGAAATAGTTTTCTTGTCTATGACAATCGTTTCATACATTGTACTATAGAATTATTTTATGCCTTTCCATACTTTAATAACATGAAAAAGACAAAAAAAAATCAAAAAACCAAAAAGAAAGGGGGGGAGTGTCTATCTTTTGTTTGGCAGCAATCTTGTTTCCATTGAAAAAAGAACAATCTTTGAGTTAATGTCTCAATATTTTGGGTTTAGTATGGCCTTAGGATACTTTTTCTCATTTTTTAGTATAATCTCCTTCGGTTGGTTATTCTTCAAACTATATGTAGCATTTTATGATTCTTCATGTATCATGAATGTATCCCAGTTTACAATCCATGCTTCTTAAGTCACGTAATGTTTCATTTTTTTGTTCAAGGGAAGTTTCATCCTAAGTCAGCCATTATGTAGACAATCCGATGCAAACCCCCCTTCTCTCTTAAGGGTTGTGCAACCTTCCTTTCTAGGATCGATCAAGAAACTAATTCTAATTGACTCTTTGTCCCCTCAAGAACCTCAAATCCACTTTAACAAACCCTCTTTCCCTTAAGGCACAGGTTATATGGAACTCGCGGCTTTCTCCTTAACGCCTTTAAGTTTCAACGTATTTAGGCACTATCTCTCTTGGTTAAGCCCCTCCCTTTATGTGACAAAGGCTCTGAAAAGTCACCAAATCGAAAGGCACGTCATGATTTCACGTTTCGCAACTTTGTGTGTCATGAAGTTCACTTGCTCATCCTTCCCTCGAAATGATTCGACAACCCAAATCTCTCCTCGACCCAACAGCTTAGATCAAATTATGATTTCATGTTTTGCGAGTTCCCATAACTCTTACTTCTAGATTCCTAAGTTGTAAACTCTCCATAATACTATATCTATGGTCCACGATCTTCCTTCGATCGACGACTGTGATCAAGTCATTATTTTTCGTTTTACGACTTTAGAGGTTGGTTCAACTATGTTCTCCCAATTCCCAATTTCTCGATATTTGCAAGCATCAGATCAACGGATCACAACTCCCCACGATCTAACGGCTTAGATAAAATCACAATTTCGTGTTTCGCAAGTTTTCACAACTCTACCCTTTGATTTCCCTGAGTCGCGAGTCAGCGAAATGTTGATCTCTCTCCACGTGTCCTCTTGGATGGACAGTTCCGATGATTTTGGGACTTTGGAACCCCACTCCTTTTGTGTACCCTCAAGGCTTATCGTTACTTCACTTTACCTTCATTGGGTGGCCACAATTCTTTTGCGCTCAAACCGAACGACTGAGATCAATTCTCCTCTATGCTTACTCCTTGTTGTCTGGAGTATGATCTAATGATCCAGATCTTTCATGATGATCGATCCAATGATCATTGTAGCTTATCCTCCTAAGATTGTGCTTTCTTTCCTGACTTGGAATATTTCAAACATTTCAAAGGCTTCGACCTTTGATTCTTTTATGCATCCACTTCTTGGATCTCGTCTAAACCTCTGGAAAGCGTTATCTCTTCTGAGCTTCCTCGCCTTCTATTCCTTTGGCTTGTTAAAGGGTCACTTCGACACTTAGTCAAGTTTCTGATCTATGCACTCATTGCAACAAATCTTTACGTAAGGTTTGAGTTCTTGTGGCTCACTGTGCATGTCTTGTAGCAGTCACTTTGCACTCCTTGCAAAGGGAAAGTTTCATTCTATCTCTTCTGAGCTTCAAAATCGAAACAGATCCTGTCAATGCATTCCTTGTGTTCTATGTGCACACCTTGCACTAGTTCAACAGAAGAGAAACAATTGAAACTTATACTAACATTCATTGTTTCATCTATTCGTAACGAAATTCATTCATTCACAAAAACACAATAACAAGGAATTGCAAACAATAATATCAACATGCATTTGGATCAATTTGCCTCTGTTATATTCATTAAGAAATAAAATGGCTATAGCTATGATCAAACAACAACAACTAAAAACTCAGAAATTTCCTACTAACTCACAGTAGCCTCATTTGGGCATACAAAACCTCTATTTATCTCATAGGGTCCTTAGGGTTCCCCCCAACTAATCGTCTACCCAAAACAAAAAAAACTAACTGCTACCTAAGTTCAGTTACATTCAAGACTCAGAGCGAAACTCCCAGATCACTCATGATCATCTGCTCCCAAGCATTTGATCTTCTTTTATTTTTCCAATCAACTCCAAAAGATTCCAGTAACTGCCAGTGTTTGAGATTCCAAAATGATTCCCAGGCGTTAAGTTGTTTTGCCACGCATGCTTGCTGACAATGCTTCTGCATCATACTCCCCCTGAACAAAAATTCATGGACTCCTATCCATAAGCTCTTGCACTGACTTTCCATGCTTCTGGATATCATCTTAATTTTCCCAACTGAAATCTTCTATTGGGTGCCCTTTCCACTTGACCAAATATTCAAAATAGGTTTTCCTCTTGGTCTTCTTGCCAGTTCTCTAATCAACGATCTTCTCCATCTCTGGTTTTTCTACTATAGGCATTTATTTCTCCCATTGAATCCTGTCTTGATCTTTTGATTCTTCTGTGTCATATTTTCTGTAAGGGTACATGTCTGAAACGTTGAATATGGGTGATATGTCAACTTCATCTAGAAGCTTAATATCATAGGCGTTGCATCAAACTTCCTCAAGATCTTACATGGTCCTATGTTTTTCATTTTTAACTTGTTATATGTTCCCCTAGGGAACCTTTCTTTCCTGAGATGTGCCAGAACCTGATCTCCCACTTCAAATTGAAGCTCCCTGCGATGTTGATCAACTCTGCGCTTGTATTCTTGGCTAGAGCTCTGCAACTATCCTCTGATCTGAAAATGGAGTTTTTGCATTTCTGCAGCAAAATATTCTTCTCCAGCACTTCTGATCTCACTGTGTCCCAAGTCTCTCAACTCAGATACTCCCCTTGGTTTCATTCCATACAGTATTTGGAATGGGCTCTTTCCAGTGCTCCTATTTGGTGAGTCATTGTATGTAAATTCTTCTTGTGGCAGAATCTGATCCCACTGATTATGATCCTCAGTGACCAGACTCCTTAACAAGTTTCTGAAACTTTGTTTTACCACCTCAGTCTTTCCATCTGTCTGAGGGTGATAAGCTGAGTTGTAGGATAGCTCCATCCCCAAATTCTTCCATAGTGTTCTCCAAAAATGACCAACAAATTTTGTGTCTCTGTCCGAGACAATTCTTTTGGGTAGGTCGTGAAGTCTCATAACTTCCTTGAAAAATAGGTTTGCAACATGGGTTGCATCACTAGCCTTTTGTCATTGGATAAAATGTGCCATCTTTGAAAATATATCCACTACCACAAATATGGAATCACATCCATTTTGCGTTCTTGGCAGTCCTAACACAAAATCCATGCTTATTGCATCCCAAGGTCTCTCTAGTATTGGAAATGGTTGATACAATCTAGTTTTATGTCTTTTCCCTTTTGCATGTTAGCAAATTCTACATCTGTTCACAAACTTTATCACTTATGTCCTCATACCTGGCCAATAGTATGAACTTCTCAACTATGCAAATGTTGTATCATGGCCGAAATGTCCAGCCAATCCTCCACTATGCTTCTCCTTTAGAAGTTTGTCCCTCAGTTAACATTTTGGTATGCATAACTAATAGCCCTTGAACAAGAATCCATCTTGAATCATGTACTCTTCCCACTGGCTCCTGTCTCTCAACACAGGATTTTGACATGCTTCATATGCTTCCTTGAAATCTGTGTCATCACAATACATATCCTTCAGGTGTTCAAACCCCAAGGTCTTCACCTGAAACTCCTGTAGAATCAAACATCTCCTACTCAAAGCATCAACAACTTTGTTAGAATTCCCAAGAATATGTTTTATGACAATAGTAAAATTTTACATAAACTCGGTCCACTTTGCATGCTTCTAATTTAATTTTTCATGCCTAGTTATGAATTGTAAAGCTTGGTTATCGCTATACAAGAAAAATTCTTGTGGGACAAGGTAGTGTCTCCACTTCTTCGGGGCTTTAATTATGGCATAAAACTCCTTTTCATATGTGGAGTATTTTCTCTTAGTCTCATTCATCTTCTCACTGAAATAGGCAACAGGCCTATTATCTGTTAAGAACCAAATATCAATATAGCATAGAAAAACCTTAGAAAAAGTACTCAATGCCTTGAAAAAGAGATCATTTCAGATAATAAGCCTCTTCGAGGGGGAAAACTCCTTTTACCCCACTTAAATGTTCAAGTACAAGATGATTCAAAATGAAAATGTCTCCTTGGTATATATAGGAGACTAGAAGGTATAATTACAACTAATGGCCTAAAGCCGACATAAATAAAATAACATTACTAATATAATATGCCCCAATTAAGGGGTAATGAGCCAATATTAG
>JASDQU010333607.1:0-12747 GCA_032191745.1 Picea mariana
TCCTCCACAAAAGGTGCCAAAATAAATTTATTAGTCTAGGTAGGATTTCGGGGATAGGCATCCAAATAACTCCCCATCATCTGGTTCTCACATTGTCAAAACCATAGAAGTTGTCAAATAGGGAACTGAAAATCCTCCAAGTCAAGTGTTCCTAACACCATAAGGCAGGGAGATACCCGTGAAGGGTTGAAGGCTGAGGTCTGATTGTTCTATGCGTCCCCCCTTGAGGCACCCACCTCTTGGACGAGATCCATCCCGTGACCCATTTCTTAGGCCGAAAATCTAAATGCCGCACTTTGACCGAGGTACCTAGTGACCAAATTTTAGGACATCTACCTAGGTGGCAATTGTGGGCTGCAATTGCACCTTGATCGGAGTTTGTGTGGCTATTGGGAAATATCGCCATCTCTTTCGGGATATGCCCCCTTTACCCCTCATTATAACCGATTATTTCATCCTTCACTAGTTTCTCTTCCGGTGACTTCAAACCCCACTATTGAGTACTATTGGAAGGTCCAGTGATATTTGAGAGGAAGGACGTTACATCTTTTAGGACACGAGCATTTGTTTTCTTTGATTCCCCATGCAGACAAAACCCAGTTATCCACATATATTATTCTTTTTCAAACCACTTTATGTATGATGCACTTCTGATTACATTTTGATTTGAATATATATATTGTGTAAAGTTCAAAATTTGCAACAAAGGCTCTTGTTTCCTTATTACTCTCACCACTAGTTGCACACATTCACTTAGCTAGTTGGACATCATAGGAGACCCATAGAATCCCTGTCGTTCTCAACGCTTGCTAAACCTCCCTCCTATCTTAGGGGGAGTGTCTGGTCTTGCCCACTCATTGGCACCACCGTCTCACACTCCCATGAATGCTACTGTCTTAAGATCAACTTTGCTTGGTTCCACATTACTTGGGTCCACTTCCCAAGTCCCGCCATCCACTCGCTCTCCTTTACATGGAAACGGAGGACCAACTTCCTCTCAAGAGGGAAGTACCAACCCACCTAGCCCCCCTCAAGGGTCAGGTTCACAACACACTTACACCATGGTTGGAGCTAATCCCCCCCCCTCACTGCAGATGCCATATTTGGCCTCTCTTAACATACCAGATCTAAGCAAACTCACCAATGATCCTATATTACATGACCCCACATGGACTGTAATGCCCACCAAACTACCTTCAGACATCCCCAAATTTGAAGGAAAGGCAGGAGATGACCCTGCCAACCATGTCATGACTTTTCACCTATGGTGCTCTTCCAATAGCATTATGGATGATTCCATCAGACTGCGATTATTTCAACGCACACTCACTAGCCCATCAGCCAAATGGTATGTAGATGAAAAATCAGAGTCCCATGCGACTTTTGAGTCCTTGGACAAAGCATTTTTGACCTTCTTCCAATTACCAATCCGCCATGACAATGGTCTGGAACTACTCTCTAATTTAAAACAAACCTCAGCCACACATATCGTTGATCACATTCATGAGTGGCGTAGGCGACGTAGTTTGTGCAAAGCAGAAACCACCAAACAACAGTGTCTTGACTGGTTTCTTAGATCACTTGTCTCTCTCCTCGGTAAGGATGTAGATTCCACATTCCCTCAATTAGAAGAAGAAGCCATCAGTAAGGCTCAACAATATGACCTCATCTATTCACAATCAGGGTACTTATACACTTTACTTCCTGATCTCCCAAAACCTGTGTCGTTTGGCCAAGACAAACCTGGGATGTCTCACTCAGCAGGCGGACTGATTGGTAATACCACTCACCACGGTCCACAACCCCAACAACCACCAATGTATGGAGCACCTCAATACCCACCGGCATATGGGGGCACCTCTTACTACCCCCCACCCCCTTATCAACAACTATACCCTGGTGTTATGCCTCCACCCATCAGTGGGCCACCGCCGACACCCCCCATACACCCACCTATTCAAACAAGTTCTGGTACCCCCTCTACCTCAGCTTATAGTACCAGTAAAAATGCCACACCTTCCTATGTACCTTATGGATCGTTACCCCCACAAAATCCATACTTTCCATTTCCTGGTCCCCCACAACCCATGGCTCCCCCACATCCTCATGTTGGGGTGAATTTTGTTCAACCCTCTCTTGTTCAGCAATATCAAAATTTTGAACAGCTGAATACAGCAAATCCGACCCACCCATCAAATAATGCCAAAAAGAAAGGAAGAAACAGGAACAACAACAACCCAGGTCAAGGCGGGAATCAACCCCAGCAAAACCAACCTACTGGGGGCAACCAGAACCAAGAGAATCAGAACCCCCATGGGGGGCAATAATAATAGGCATCAAGGGAGAAATAACAATACTGTTAAAACCAACTTCCCTTGTGCCCTTTGCGGTGAGTTAGGTCATTATACTCATCATTTCCCCCAAATTGTTGATTTCAAACGAATGAAAGACTCAGGCAGTCTACCCCATCCCCCAGCGCCGCCTGCCCCTTAGTAGGCCCCACAACAATATGTGAAACAACCCCCCCTGTAGTACTACATAATCCTATTCCACACCAAGGTGTGATAAACACCCAACAGGACAGGCAGCCTCCCCACCTCAAGTGGGATAGTACCTCAATCCAAACAATCCAACAGATCGCACAATCCTCCTCACTAGTGAGGAAGAAATCCTTCTGCAAACACGTAATCTCTAGTATCATGCACCCGCTAAGTCCCCTCCCATTCCTCCAGAAACAATCCCCGCACCAACAGGACCCCCATTGGTGATCCCTTTCCCTAACACATAACCACCTCTTTTCATCCCTCACATCCCATTGCGCAGGAATGTCCACAACCCACAGGCTAGGGCATCTCATAATTACAGTTTGGTTGATGACTTAGCACAATCCCCGGTTGCCATGTTAGTCTTAGAAGTCCTTCAGACTTGTCCCACTCAGCAGAAATCATTACTTTCCGCCTTGGGGGCAGTCAACCCCGCAGATACTCGACTCATTACATTTGATCTCGACAGCGGAGAACCTCACCTTCTCACTTTGATCACTTTTCAAATCCCAGTAAAAATATGAAACATTACAGTTCATCAGTGTATCATCGATGAAGGTGCATCTACATGCATTATGTCCAAATCTGTATGGAAAAAACTTGGTTCCCCTGAACTTATACCCTCTGCCATTACCTTACGAGCTTATGATGGACGGCCATCATCTCCTGAAGGGCTCTTCCAAAATGTCCCTGTAGAACTCGCGGGCAAGACTATTCTCATTGACATTGAAGTTATCGATGCCCCACTCGATTATAATATCCTGTTTGGTCGTAGCTACATGTACGCTATGAAGGCATTTGCCTCTTCCATCTTTTGAACAATGATGTTCCCCCACAACGGAAAGATCATTACCATTGACCAAGTCTCACATTACAAGCCTAACCCATCTTCCAACATCGATAACATTCTTCCTCTCATCCACACGAGTCATGACGCATACCCACTCATCGAAATGGGTCCCGAAATTTTCAAAGATCCATCATTGTTAGGAACTTACCATGGAGCACCACCACTCCTTCATCCTTCCAATCCAGTATGCGTCGTATCATCTAACGGAATTGACATAGAGGATACCCTTCCTCCTAGGGAGGCTTCTATCATATCTAACATCCCACTAGTCGTAGAAATCCCCCTTCACAAGCCTCCTGCAAATTCGTCGACCACACCAGTCCACGATTTCACCTCTCCCCAAGGCCATATCCCAGTTTGGGAGATAATTCCCCAAGCCATTACTCAAATCCCCTTCTTTTACCCTCCACCTGGCGTCGAAGCTTTCCAAGTAGCCACAATGCTTACCCTCCCTAATATGGTGTTAGCAATTCCAGTTTGGTATTTACATCCACCCGAGATGGTCCCTCGACCATCCCTTCCCCCCCAAACGAAAGGAATCCCAATGACAATTCCCATACTCACTCCCACCATACCCTCTACACCCCCACTCACTACCCCCCCTGCCATAGCTGGGGGCAGGAGAAGAAGAAGGAGCCCATAGATCCACTTCCCCCATGTATCCAACCCCCTTGCGCGCTATGTGAGAAAGATGGACACCAAACCAACAACTACCCATCTCTACCAGAGTTACGGAATTTGGTTCCACTCAATCAAACTCCCTCCACACTCGCCAGTATAGCTAGTACTATCGCTACCACCCCTCATTCAAGTAGTAAAGGGTTGCGAACCAAATTCACTTGTGCTATATGTTTAGAATATGGCCATTATACCCACCATTTCCCAGCACTGCCACGCTTTCGACAAACATTAGCCGCAGTACGCTAAAGCTTCCAGAGCGAACCCAGTACAACTTCGTCATCCATACCAAAAATCACTGACATCCATTTTGTCACAACTTCAGTCAATGAACGTATGAGATGCCCTTGCTCTCTATGTGAATCCTTAGATCATTTTACATACCAGTGTCCTATGATCATTGAATACAGGCAACGCCAATTGAGCCTGCTTCAAAGACCCACAAAATCGATGGTTGACCTTACCTTGTCACTAGAGATTCTTCATCTCATTTCTATCGAACCCGAGGCCCTTCCAATGCCTTTGTGGTTCTTGGATGACTTATCCGAGGATTCAGCCCCAAATCCCCCCAATTCTCCCACTCATTTCCCTACGGAAATTTTACATCCCATTACCACGGGTACTCATCAGTCCTTCAATATTTGGTTCATGTCAAGCAAACCATCGCAATTTCCTTTCGTCGTTCCCCCCTGCTTCTTCATCACCAGGGGGCAGCCACACGACAACAGTCACCAATATCACTCTTCACAACCCCTTGTATTCCCGCCAATTCCACTGCGACGAGGAAATACTCGAAGAGTTAAACAACCTTGACTACCCATGGGATGCGCTACACCACCGAGCACTCTTCTTTCCACAGGAAGCCTCCATGCCTCCTAACCAACACCCCATATACGTGGTCGAAACCAAGGATTTTATCCCATCAGGGCATATTGATTGGTTCAACAACCCCATTCCTACCCCTGATGCTTTTGAATAAGGCAACATGGCCAACATTTCCCCGACCATCAAAATCGATATTTCCATCAAAAATGGTGTCGTCGAGGAAATCACCATTGGAGCCACTTGCACTCCTCAAGAAATCACCGCCTATAAAGCCCTCTTCCAAGAATATCGGGATATTTTTGCCTGGTCATACACAAAAATGTCTGGCCTTGATCCCTCGATCGTCGAACATCGCATCGACACTTGGCTTGACATAACCCCAGTTCATCAAAAACAACGACCGCTACACCCATCCAAAGCAGTGGCCATCAAAGCTAAGATTGACAAATTATGCGTTGTTGGGTTCATCTACCCCATCACCTATACATCATGGGTTTCCAACCCTGTACCCGTTAACAAAAAACAAGGCATTATCCATGTCTGCACAGACTTTCGCGATCTCAATCACGCATGTCCTAAAGACAACTTTCCAACGCCTTTCATCGATCAAATTATCGATGACTGCGTAGGCCACGAGGCTCTATCCTTCATGGACGGTTTCTCTGGTTATAATTAAATCCAAATTCACCCAGCCGATCAGTACAAAACCGCATTTACTACCCCTTGGGGTACTTTTGCATATCGTGTCATGTCGTTTGGACTAAAGAATGCTGGTGCAACTTTCCAACGGGATATGACATACATTTTTCACGATCTAGCTCATATCATCCTCGCATACTTGGACGACATCACAGCTCACTCCAAGAAATGCACCCAACATCTTGATGATTTACGGATCATCTTCCAACGGTGTCATCAGTACAACATCTGCTTAAATCCCCTCAAGTGCGTATTCTGCATTACCATGGGGCGCCTCCTCGAATTCATCGTTTCCCAAAGCGATATTACCGTGGACCCCCTCAAAGTCCAAGCTATCACAAAAAATTCCACCTCCCCAGAATTTACGTCAACTCCAGTGCCTACAAGGCAAGGCTAACTTTCTATGATGATTTGCCCCAGACTACGCCATTCGCGCACATGGTTTCCTTCGCTTACTACATCACGACATCCCATTTTACTGGGATGAACATGCCCAATAGTCATTTGACAATCTTAAAATGGCACTCTCCAACGCCCCTTTAATTAGTGCACCTGACTACAATCGCGACTATATCCTCTACATATCAGCATCTGTTGTTTCAGTAGCAGGAGTTCTCGTTCAGCTAGGTGATGACAATCGTGAGCATGTCATTTATTACATTAGTAAAAACCTCTCAGGGCCACCCTTGAAGTATAAAAACGAAGAGAAACTAGCTCTTGCAGTCGTCCTCGTAGTCCAGAAACTGCATCACTACATTCTGCTTCGCACAACTAAGGTTGTAGCAGATTCCAACCCTATGCAATACTTGCTCAGTCGTCGGCAAATTAATGGCAAATTTTCCTGATGGATCGTTATCCTTTAGGAGTACGATCTTGAATTCTCAAAACCCAAGAGCAAGAAATCCCTCATTCTCCTCGAACTTGTCACGGCCCTGCCCTCTGACACAATAAGTGCCCCCGTCAATATCGACTTTCCTGATGAACACCTCTTTTACATCACTTTGGATGATCCATGGTACGGAGACCTCCTCGTCTACCTCTGAACTCAAAATTTCGGTAACCACATTTCACGAGATGATCGTCGTCGTATTCGCCACCGGGTCGTCTGCTACCTCCTCATCATAGACATCTTATACCGACGAGGGGTCGACACCATTCTTCGTCGATGCCTGACCATTGACGAGGCCGATAGAGTCTTGAACGACTACCATAGCAGCGCATGTGGGGGCCATCTTTCGGGAATATCCACTGCTCAGAAGATTATTCGAGCAGGTTACTTTTGGCCTACCTTGTTTCACGATTGCATTCACACCGTGAAACGATGTGAGAAGTGTCAGCTTTACGCCAACAAAGCCCAAGAACCACCTTCTCTTCTTCATCTAGTCATCACTGCCGACCCTTTTTGTAAATGGGGCATCAACTTCATGACTTGTAATCACCCCTCCAGCAATGGACACAAATACATTGTTGTCGCAGTCGATTACTTCACCAAATGGGCTGAAGCTGTGCCCACCTTCAACAATACCATTGACACTGCAGCACGTTTTTCCTCTAACCACGTCATATCTCACTTTGGAGTACCACTCCAACTAGTTTCTGATCACGGGAAACACTTCGAGAATGATATCTTCGTCGAACTCTCATCTCGGTTAGGATTCTCCCACGAGTTTGCCTCACCATATTACCCTCAGTCTAACGGACAGGTTGAAGCAATTAACAAGGTCCTCAAGACCATGTTACAGCGCATGGTTAATAAACATAAGACCAATTGGCATCATATGTTATTTTCCGTGCTATGGGCTTACCGTACGGTTGTGAAAACAACTACTGGTTTCACACCATTTCATCTAGTCCATGGGGTGGAGGCCACTCTTCCCATCGAGTGTGAAATTCCCACCTTACGCACCACAATTGAGCTATTACCCGACACTGCTCCAATGGAACAGCCTTGCTAAACTTAGAGTCCCTGGATGAAGATCGTCGATCTTCATTACAGAACAATGAGGCATCTAAAAAACGATCAAAGACCACCTTTGATTGACATGTCAACCTTCGCTCATTTCACGAAGGTGACCTCATCCTTGCTTATGATATCGCTCATGATACCTTTGGTCATGGAAAATTCGAGTCACTATGGCATGGCCCCTACATCATCCAACATGGCCTCACCAAAGGCGCATACATCTTGGCCTCTCCTGAAGGCCTCTCTCTTAAAGGACCTATCAACGGGTTATACTTAAAGAAATTTTATGCTTAAACGTAGTCAAACTACTTTAGGTTATTTCTTTTATAGTGTTTTTAATATTTTTTGTCCATCCCTCACGTGTAAACTATCATTTGTGCTATTGACATATGCTTCCTCCACCGGCCTACCACATCGGTTACGCCAATGGCGACAGCCATTGGACACAAAATATCGCTTCGACCGCTTGAGCTCTCTACACCCCCTCACATGAAATGCTCCATTCGAGCGGCATATATTTGGGTTCAGCGACCAACAACCAAGCCGAATACACTGCCGTCATTGGCCTCCTGGCCGATGCCCAGCACCATCGTATTCATCACCTTAGTGTCTTTCTCGACTCTCAACTAGTCGTTCTCCAGCTCAACAATGTGTATCATGTACGTGATCCTTTCCGCTTTCGCAAATACCTGCAGGTTAGACTTTTATCTCGACATTTTGATTCCATTACATTTACACATATTCCAAGACAATTGAATCAAATTACAGATAACTTAGCTAATATTGTGTTAGACTGGCATATATCACATCAAGCAACCTCTACACATACATAAACATATCAACAACCTGTCACAGCATATATAGATTAGACATCATCAACACAAAACACATGTAAACACCACATAGATCTCAAAATGTATACTCATGTATATATAACATGGTCCACAGTGCCATCCAAATGTTTACATACAAAAATACAAGTATCCACAGGCCAGTGAAGCACCTTGGTACAAAATGGGCTCACAAGCCTATATACAAAAATACAAAAATACATAGAGCACCACTCAAGGTGCCTCTAGAGCACCACCTCCTGCCCCTCCCTCAGGTGGTGGTCCTCCACCCACTACTGGTCCTTCCTGACCCAGAGGTAACCATCTGGTCATAGCAGCACCTGCTACTGCTTCCCGTCATACCATGGCCCGCCATGGAGGCGGAATCCCCACACACTGCTCCAGGATGCCCTCATCCTGGATGTGTGACCACATGCCCTCAGGCACGCCCTGTAGCACCGCCTCCAGGCGGCAGCGAATGTCCTCAAAATCTGCTTTGGCATCCGCCGGAGGAGCATGTGATGGCCCGACACCTGGGTCATCAAACCGGCGTCTCCTCGTTGCTCTCTCAGGATCAGCTGGTCTCTCCTCGGCGTCCTCATGCCGACGTCTCTCTCCTACTCGCGACCCTCCCTGCGACGGTCTCTCCGGCTCCTGATGAGCCGACACTCTTCGCAACTCCACCTCTTGCCCACGAGGTGCCACATCTGGACATACAAACAAGCAACATATAGTATAAGCATCTATCTCATATACATATGTCATGCTATCTCAAAAGACATATATATAAAACTCACAAACATACCTCGGTGATCAAAAACCTTCCCTGGAGGTAACATCATGTCCGGATCCTCCTGGAAATCAACACCAGCATATGGGAACTGCAAAATCACCTGCGGCATCTGCCGCCACACCTGTGTCACTTCAGTAGTAAAGAAGTGGCCACCCTCGCCACCACCGTGGCGAAGCAAAACAATCGACCACCGCTTTAGTCATGGATCTTGCGCCCCAGGCCACCCAATAAAATCCTAGGGCGCAACATGGGCACCCTCTCCAAAAACCAGGCCACTAGGATGGACCCAAAGGCAAGCTCTCCCGTATCAGTAGATCGGCAGTGGTCCAACTTCCCTACCATCCTGGCATGCAGCGTAAGCCCCCAGGCGAAGTGCTCACCGGCCAGTACCCTCTCCATCACACACAGCTGACCACCATTGATCCCTGCATCGCAAGGGACCCATACACTCTCACAATCATCGCTGCTATACAACGATGCGCTAGAGAATCCATCGCCCCAATGCTCACAACAGTGCCTGACATAAAGTTCACCCGCAAACAGAACCTCCGTCCCACTGTCACTAGCGCCACATCCATCGGTAGCACCAGCTTCGTCGGTAGGGGCATTCCCCGAAATGGGAGCCCAGTCAAAAAATATATGTCCTCCACCGCAGTGAAGGCAATCTGGTCTCCTCGCACTATGAAACAATGCAGGTCCAGACTCCACATCCAGATAAGGAACTACAGGAGATACTCCTGCACCCGTATAAATGGGCACTCAAAGAACTTCAGCAGCCCACAAGCTGCCAAAGTAGCACGTACCCCCGGCTCCTCAATAGCCACGGCGTCTCTTCGCTGGGACCAATCTCGCTCTCGCCAACCAACTGGCATCGTGCACAATGATCGCCTGCAACCACATAAAACAGTCCTAGGTTAGCCAAATATACCATAAACAACATTAAAAAGATCAGTTTTACACCTATCAACCTTACCTCCAAGGCGCGGTTGTTTAACCCATAGGCGCGCACACATGCGCGCCTATTCACTCCATAGGCGCACATGTGTGCACACCTGTCCACTCCATAGGTGTGCACTCATGCGCTCCTGTCCATCCTTTAGGCGCGCACGGAGTGCGCGCCTGCTCAGCATACAAGGGTGCCTTCATGCGCCCCTGTCACGACCACAGGCACGCATTAAAGTGTGTCTGTCCAATACACAGTCGCGCACACAGGTGCGGATGTATAGCCAACAGGCACACACAAAATGTGTGCCTTTTTCCCCCTTACAGGCGCCCCCATGCGCGCTATCCGGTGGTCAGGCACGCACTTGTGTATGCATACTTCCGAATCGCCCGTGCACGTGGGGGCCCACATGCATAAAACCCCCTGTACGGCCCTTTGTACAGGCCCTGCCCAAAAATGGAAACCCTAATTCTATGTAGGATGATCATACTACTAACCTGAAGCTCGCTGGTCCTCGATCTACTGCCTCGTTCTCTCGAAATCTCCAAATCTCCTCTAAATACTTCTCGTCCAATCACTATAGCAGCAAGTACAAATGAGGTGGCAATGTGGGCCCTACAGCTATATATAGGCCTTTTCGCCAAACTTCCACTCACCATTCCGGGAGCTCTGGGTGTCCATTCCTTGATCCGTCTTCAGCCACGGGATCAACATCCCATCATCTACATCACAACAATCCCCGGGCCTCTTTTCATCCTGAGCCCCTGGGATGCCATTTTTTTTCATATCTCGACCAGGTACGCATGCGCATATTCAAAATTATCAAATAAATGCTCGTATGTTCGATTCTCTTCAGATATTGTTCACGTCGGGTATTTGGTTGTCATGTGTGCAGGTACTTGGTCATTATACATCAATGCAACCCCTTCAGGTATATACTCAGCACTGGCATGTAGTCATTCCCTCTGAATCTCACTTGCATCTCCAGTCACAGCCTCTGACATCTGCCTCTAGGATCTCCATCTCCGGCTCTGCAGTACCAACACCTCCATTTGCATCTTCGATATTGTCACCCAGTAGCACTCTTACCCACATGAGTTGTCTGATTCATAGCACCCTTTTGCGCCTTTGACACTCATGCTGTTTTTCAAAACCCTTTAGGGATGGGAGTCTCGATAGTCTTACATCATGTCGTGAATCAGCCACATACTCCTTCTCCTCATTTTGCTAGCTTTCCCAACGGACTCCCAGATTATCTCTTCACGGTTCTATTTTTTGAATGCCCCTCCACAATATCATGAACCCTCCATTTCATCCACAATCAGTTTGCCCATCTACAAATTTCCCTTCATTTCACCTACCTCATACAGAAACCCACCCATGGGGCCCCCACCCTCCACCAGTTCTCCAAGCATGTTGCACCCTACCCGGGCCAACCATATTACATCGGGGTACCCGTTTCTGTATTTGTACACTTATCCCAAAGTATTCTTTATTTATTGTACAAACACCTTTGTTTCCAGCATTTACATTACCCTTTTTGTCATCACCTTTGGCGGCCTTCCTTTCTTTTTTGGCAAAAGAAACCCATGTCACCCTTGTTTGGGGCACTACTTATCATCTACCCTTGACGACATCGTCCATATATTCAGAGTATCCCATAGGCCACTTACCTCTGCCCTTTGAATTTGTTCACTTTGTCCCGCCTCTGGCACAACTTATCCCCTGTCTTGTTGTCCCCCTGACACTCGACCTCGTTGAACGGTCGCGGGCACTTTTATCTCACATATACCCCAACCAAGGGCAGTTTTGAGTCTTCCTACATCTTGACTTCCTCCATGTACCTCCTCCAATTCCTAACCTCACCTAGTAGATTTCACGAAGCCCTTTTCTTATGGGAGTCGCATCCCCCTTTTGTCGACATCAGCACAGTTTTCTAGAAGGGCGACAGTATCTTGACTCTCATTACCTTACCAATGAGAGCTCTCGGATGGCACAGGGAGAACCACAATTTCTCCCTGCTGTCATTGACCCCCATAACATTCGATGTCAACACTTTCTCATGTTACGGTGGGTCTTACTTTCCAACTATTACAGTTAGTTCTTATACTTTCCGAAGACCTCTGAACTTAGCTGGGCTATCAATGCCTACAGAATCTGTGATACTTCTTACAGATGTCACTGCCTACTATTCAGAGTATGTTCCTGCGTAGAATTGTCTTTTACCTTTATCACAACCGCCCCTGAGGGCGCTGCAACTATCTACATCAACACTTCATTCATCTTTTTAAGTTACATGACACAAGCATAGGGCATGCCTGCCTCATTTGTACACAGTTTATTTTTTACACACCTTATGGAAGGTTGGATTCTACAGGCTCCCTTCTCCCTCCAATGGGGCACTCTTGACAATCCCACTATTTCTCTCTCTTACAACAACACTCTCAGTAGAAGAAACATTGATGGATTTCGGCTATACGTATGCTCCTAACCTCATCCATCAGGGGGCATCTGTTATCACTGAAATTTCATCCGCAAATGGTTACAAGAATTTAGCATCGTCAAACAGTTATGAGGTCATCCATGGACCCGAATTAACACAAAATCATTCCCAAAGGGTCAA
>JASDQU010333609.1:0-12500 GCA_032191745.1 Picea mariana
GAAAATATATCATACTAACTAATGACCCACGAAGAGGGGTTAGGATCGGATCCTAACATGTAGACCGTGCCCTTAGCCGTACTACCCAACGACCCAGGTACGAGAGAGTAACTTCCCGAGTGTTGTTCTCGGTGGCACTATAGCAGTCAGGTAGCCGATTGGTTTATCTACAGAGGGCTTTAGGATATCTAGGTTGATCTGTATACAGGTATTGTCTGATGCGCTACCACTCGAAGGGGTACCAACATGGGTTACAAGGGTGGCCAACAATGTGCGCTTAAATACCAATTGTAGTTCCTGCGTGTATGCTTCCCCAACTGTGGATTTATGCGTTGAATGACAGATCTCTGTAGCTTTAAGACGCCAGAATACATCTCTACCCTGAAAAAAATAACCCACAATTTTCTGCCCTGAATACGTCTCTACCCTGGAAAACTTCTAGAGGAAGATCTTTCTAGAAGCAGAAGCTTCTATTAGGTCTTCTTACATTGACTTATTCTCCTTGATTTAATAGGCCTTATTAACTAATGTCGGCCTTTATTACATAGAAAATATATCATACCAACTAATGACCCACGAAGAGGGGTTAGGATCGGATCCTAACACATAAACTCCAGAATATGATGCTGAACTGTTGGATCTAACTGGAAACTGAGAACTGAAAGCAATACTCCTCGGACTCTGATGGGATATGTCTCAAATGGGTCGCCCCTCTCCCTAGATGACTCGCTCTGGCTCAAGAGTAAGTTGCGAGCCTCTGGGAGCTTGTTGTTGCACTGTCGGATCTCTAAATCAACTGCTAAGATACCCCATGCACTGGCTACTTATGAAAATGATGCCCCAAGAGAAATAATCGTTGAAAAATGATGGGATCTGTCCCAGTGGAAGCGCACTAACTCCCTCTCAAATGGGTTTCCAGGGTTTGGGTTCGCCCTACTTCTCCAATCCTAGCGAGCTATCTGAGTGGTCAATCCTCCTCCAAACCCTCACGCTATCAAGATAAACCCTCGCTATATCTCTGATCTGAATMTTCCTGAACACTGAACCTATAACTGATGTGAATCCTTGAGGAAGGATCCAATCCTGTACTTTGAAGAATGATGAAGAATCTAAGTGATTCTTCCGATGGACTAGGGTGTGTCTTTCAACACCAAAATCTATCAATGGTGGTGGTTTCCTCCAGAAATCCTCAAAACATCAAAAAGTCATATGAGTTCTCCTTTAGTGTCCAATTCTCAACTCAATTCTCAATAATAGTGGAATTAGGTCGTTTTTCCTCCTTTAGACTCAACCCTCATCTAATTCCACGTTCACTTTAATTAATTAAGTGACTTTTCCTAAGTTTTATTTTTAATAATCACTTAAGTCACCTAAATCACCTTTTTTTCTTTTTTTTTCTATCTAATGTCACTTTCACTTGGTTAAATGACATCAAATAAAGGTGTTATTCCCTTCTTTCCTCTCGACTATAGTCTACAGGAACATAGAGACTACTAAGTCGCTCCCTGCTGGAGTCATCATTGGGAAATGGACATTACAGGGACTAGGACTTTTTGGATTGTTTTAGTGGATTTTAACCCTAAGTTGTAGGATACTCTAATGATAAAATCCCTAAATTTAATGTATTCAAATTTTGAGAGCCAAGTGAATGTTGTATTACTTAATTTATATTTTGACACATATAACAAATTTATAAGGCTACTTTTGGACATTGCATAGTTTAATGCCACATGGAATTTAGTATATAAATTAGATTTTTATAGAGTTGTTGACTATGTTTACTATTGTTATTTATCTTGATAATTTGCTATTTAAAAAATTCTTTTTATTTATTTAATTTTATTTTTATATTTTTTGCAGGATACTCTAATGATAAAACCCTAAATTCAATGTATTCAAATTTTGTACATTGCATAGTTTAATGCCACATGGGATTTAGTATATAAATTAGATTTTTATAAAGTTGTTGACTATGTTCATTGTTTACTATTGTTATTTATCTTGATAATTTGCTATTTAAAAAAATATTTTTTTTCAATTTATTTTTATATTTTTAAATTTGTTGTCCTTTAATTTTCTAAGATTTTTGGGATCACGTTTCCACGTCGCCCCGCTTTCAAAAACCATACTTGTTTCTAAGTTTCGTGCAACTTAGTTCAAGATACAATATACATAAGTCCTTCATCCTATAGAGTCAAACATTTAATTGATGTTGGAATCACCAATTGGCCCCAAAACATCATGTTATAGCATCTTGTAGGATTCTTTAGGACCCACATCCTAGATTGAGTCCTCACACAATACAGCTTAGTTCTTAAACCCCTTGATTAATTGGGACATTTAGATCCTTTACACACTTTATTACTCTACATTTGATCTTTAAGTATCCATTATGAGGTCTTAAAACCCTCTTGGATTGTATTCTTTGACATCAAACCCTCAAGAGCCTAATCGTTCATAGTAATCATTCACAACTTTCCCCACATTATTTGATCACACCTCAATGTTCTTTCTACCTCCAATTAGGAAAAACTAGCATCATTTGAAGAATTTCCATTTGACATGTGCCAACATAGAAAATGTAACCTTTGGCAAGAAAATTTTAGAAACATGTTTGCTTAGCACTCAAGTAAGCTTAAATCTACTCTTATTCGATACAATCAATGTGACCTCATCATTGTTCCATGGCTTGCATAGCAGTACTACATTGCAAAGAGCCACTTTTGGCACTGCCCTATGGTCTCACTAGAATGGACCTTTACCCCATGTGTGCTAATGCTCCAAACTTGGAAGGTATAAAAAGGGGAGACACCTCAAATTAATTGAATGAATTGGGAGATAATTTCAAAAAATATTTTAGGTTGAGTTCTAATGTAGGCTTGAATCCGAGAAATACATAGAGGAGAATAATTGGCATGTCGGTAACCAACAAAGGCCCTATGTGAGGAGAAGCTCATTGCTCGTCCATTATATGGTCTTCCATTTTGCTAAGGAGAATTGGGTGGAACCCTTGCTTCACCATTTTTTTCAAGGTTACAAATCCCATGGAAAACCCTCGAGTACTTCCCCTCATTTCAAGGATGGTACCCAGGGTAAACCCTAGAATCTTCGGGGCACAAGGCCAGTCAACAACAAGGCTCAAAGCCAATAAAATAATATATTCGTTAAGAGCTTAACATGTCACTTACGAGAATTGAACCTGGGTGGGGAGGATAACAATCATTCCTCCCAACCATCTAGCTAAACCTAATTGACAACCATTGCTTCACCATATCCATTCAATCTATGCCATCTGGCCTATTACCCCCTCAAGAGAAACTACTTCCAGACCACCCTCTCAAGGGTGCAATGTTGTTTCTTGGATGAGCTCTCCTGCTCATATCTTCTTATTCAAACTTGTTCTTCCAATTCTTACATTAGAGACATGACGATCTAACCTCACATTCCTCATGAGTTCTTTTAGAGGACTCTGCCATGGTATATCAACTCCTATGCCTTACACCTCAGATATTATGTGAACTCACAGATGGTACTTCATGCATGATCTTTATTTAGTCGATGTGCTATGATCTCACATTTGGGTTTCTTGCGTAGACATGGTGTGATGGTTTCTTACCTAGTCATGAACTTAATAAACATTGGTTTGATCTAAAAACACTTCTTAACGATATAGATTTTAATACTTTGTCTCGTTATGCCATGGGGGTACATAATTGTCCTTAGATAAGTGTCATCATGACTTAGGTCAAATCGTACAACTAGTGATCTAGTTGAGTTAGGATACTTCAAATCCTAACCATACCTAACACTTTCCATATTTTCCCTTCAATTCCATCTCATTCATAAAAAATATATTATCCCCACTTATGTTTGACTTGTCATATGTCATCCAACAAAGTCTAGTTGAACGAATTGAAGATTAATGTAAAGCCTAAGTCAAATAAAACCAAAAAGGCTAGAGGTGAAGAGCATGAAAGTAAAAAAAATAAAAAAATAATGAAGCTACAATTATGCCACCTCATTAAAAAGGCCCAACCCCTAAGTCCTATGCTAAAAAATACAAATCTAAAGAAAAGACTAAGAAATCAAAGAAAAAATACAAAAAGGGGTAATGAATAAAGTGTTGAGGTGGTAACTTTTGTTGATATTATGGTAGCTGCGGGAGGTATTAACCTCCACTTGTAACCTTTGACGAGACTAGAATATTATGGGAAGCAAGAGAAACCCTAAAGCCTTGRATAATAACCCTAGAAGACAAGTCGRCTTAATAGAATAATTAATATTGAGTTAATAGCCCCTAGAAAGAGAAGTCGACCCAGTCAGTTAAGGAGCAGTATAAATAGAGGGCGCTAGAGCTCATTTGTCACTCACAACTGCATAAGGACAAGAAGTGTGCATGAGTGAAGGAGAACTGCAACTACAACAGTAGTGACCTTGTCTTGGGTTATCGGTTTGGACTTTCTGCTTGGTCTTTGATTATCCTTGCTTGGTGCGCTAGCCTTGGTTGGCTATTGGTCTGATACCAGAATTATTCTATCTATCAAGGTTAAGGTGCTTGGGGGTGKCATTTGTGCCTATGGTTGGGTGACAATATTGTTATATTGTCTATGGTTAAACGAGCACACCCATTTTTCTAACAGGTTATGGGCCCACACCTCCTTTATTCAGTCTAACCACTGGAAGGAAGCTGRGCCATAATATTATCAAGCTCGTTGAAGAACTGTCGCTAGGGTTTCTAGCAGGTGCAGTTATTGAAGCACKGTCGCTAGGGTTACTAGTAGGTGYAGYTGCAAACCCTAAAACCTCTTGCCCAACACCTTATGATGGAACACTTTACTCAAGGAGAGGATATTCTAGTGCGCCTTAGTCCAGTGCACCTATTGGCACTCTCAAAAGGCAAAAACGTCAAGGTTGAGATTTTGGGTCAAAGTCAAAGTTTGACCATCTATCAGTCAACAAAAATCATGAATGAAAAGACAGATCATCTACACTATTTAGCTCTTACAGGAACTCTTGAAGATGACATGTGGATAATTGACAGTGGAGCTTCCAGGCATATGGCAAGTAGAACTTGGAGACAAGAACACCTATCTAGTCAAAGGAATTGGTCAAGCCTCCATCAAATTGAAATCAGGTAACAATGTTCATTCGAGTAATGTCTTATATGTAACTGGGTTAGAAAAGAATCTTGTATCTATATCTTTCCTAGAAACAAAGGAAATAGAATAGCCTTTGTAGATGGTGAAGTACTATCTTGGTCTAGAGACTCCAGTGTAGAGAATGCTAGAGTTATTGGAACTCGTGAAGGCAGATTATACAGACTACTTGTACACAATGAAGTCAATCCCAATGAACTTTGGCATAGAAGGTATGCTCATACTATCAAGCATTACCTTTCCTCGAGAAAATTGTTGAAGGAATACCAGAACTACAATCTACACATGAAGGAATTTGCAGAGGATGTGCACTTGGTAAAAATGTTAAGAAGCCATTCTCAAGTAGCAATAATAGATCTAAGGAAATCCTAGATCTAATACATTCAGATGTTTGCGGTCTGATGCCAGTGAAATCTCTAGGAGGTTCTCTTTATTATGTAACCTTCATAGATGATTACTCAAGAWATACTTGGTTATATCTCTTGAAGACAAAGGATGAAGTTTTTGAGCAAGTTTCAAGAATTCAAAGCAGAAATAGAAAACCTCACAAGCAAGAAAATCAAGACTTTGAGAACARATAATGGAGGAGAATACACATCCAAGGAATTTGTTGCCTTTTACAAATCAACAGGGATTAGGAGGAAGCTAATCGTTCCTCATAATCCTCAACAAAATGGTGTAGCAGAAAGGAAGAATAGATCCATTGAGGAAATCGTGAAGGCACTAATGAATGATCAAGGTTTATCCATGTATTTATGGGGAGAAGCAGCCATGACAACAATATATATTCAGAATAGAAGTTCCCACCACATATTAAAGGATATGACTCTAGAGGAAGCCTTCTCAAGAAAGAAACCCAATGTGGAACACTTAAGAATCTTTGGGTGCCCTGTTTACATTCATATCCCCAAGGATAAAAGGAAGAAACTAGAACCTTCGAGAAAGAAGGGAATATTTGTTGGATATAGTGAATCATCCAAAGCCTACAAAATCTATATTCCAAAACAACATAAGATTGAAGTCAGCAGAGACATAACCTTCAATGAGAAAATGGATTTCAAGAAATCTATAGAAGAATCCATGGAAGAAGAAGAATATGAAGAGCCTAAAGAAGAAAGCACATGTCTTCCAGAAAGTCAGAATGATGAACCAGAACAACTTGATCATCCGATGCAACCATGTGAACCTATTGAATCAGTCATTGTACCCAAAACTAGAAAACGTCGAGCATGGATTGAAGCTACTCTACAAGAAGCAGAAAGACTCAAAGCTCCAAGTGGCACTTTCAGAGAAAGCAAGAAGCCCAAAAGATTCTCCAGCTATGCAGCCTGTATGGAAAAAATTATAAATGAAGAACCCACCACATTTGAAGAAGCAGCTCAGAAGAAACAGTGGAAAGAAGCCATGATAGAAGAATACCAGTCTATCATGAAAAATGACGTGTGGGAAATCGTGCCTAGACCTAAGGAAAAATCAGTGGTAACTTCAAAATGGGGACTCTATAAGATCAAACATGCAATAGACGGAAGCGTGGACAAATACAAGGCAAGGTTCGTAGCTAGAGGGTTCTCCCAGAAAGAGGGAGAAGATTATGACGAAACCTTTTCTCTTGTTGCCAAATATAATTCTATTAGAGCCATTATGTCTCTTGCTACTTCCATGGGATGGAGTCTACATCAGATGGATGTAAAGACAACTTTTCTCAATGGAAAAATTGAAGAAGAAGTATACATTGAACAACCTCAAGGTTTTGAGGTACATTTCAAAGACACTCATGTTTGTAGATTAAAGAAAGTCCTGTATGGACTCAAGCAAGCTCCAAGAGCTTGGTATGCCAGAATTGAAATTTACTTAATAAGACTTGGTTTCTCTAAGAGTCATGCATATCCAAATCTCTATTACAAGGTTGTGAACAATGCACCTGTGATTCTACTACTGTATGTCGCCGATTTATTCTTGACAGGTGCATAGTCTCTCATCACCCAGTGTAAGAAGGAATTAGCTTCTGAATTCGATATGAAAGATATTGGTCTCATGTACTATTACTTGGGACTAGAAGTATGGCAGAAGCATGGTGAAATCTTCCTTGGACAAGGAAAGTATGCAGAGAAGATTCTTTAGAAATTTGGAATGATGGATTGCAAATCCATGGCCACTCCTATGACCACATNCGATTTATTCTTGACAGGTGCATAGTCTCTCATCACCCAGTGTAAGAAGGAATTAGCTTCTAAATTCGATATGAAAGATATTGGTCTCATGTACTATTACTTGGGACTAGAAGTATGGCAGAAGCATGGTGAAATCTTCCTTGGACAAGGAAAGTATGCAGAGAAGATTCTTTAGAAATTTGGAATGATGGATTGCAAATCCATGGCCACTCCTATGACCACATATATAAGAAAAGTAAGA
This sequence comes from Picea mariana, assembly GCA_032191745.1. Classification (NCBI taxonomy): domain Eukaryota; kingdom Viridiplantae; phylum Streptophyta; class Pinopsida; order Pinales; family Pinaceae; genus Picea; species Picea mariana. The sequence continues at coordinate 7,569 of JASDQU010333609.1, forward strand.
GACTCAGATTCTGATCCAGTAGACCTGTCCCTATATCGACAATTGATTGGGTTGTTGATGTATCTAGTGAATACTCGACCAGATATTTGCTTTGCTGTAAACACTTTAAGCCAGTTCCAGGTGGAACCCAAACATGAGCACTGGATAGTTGCAAAGCATGTTCTAAGATATATTCGTGGGACGCTAAATTATGGTTTAAGATACACCTCATCCAGTGATATACAACTTCATGGATTCACAGATTCAGATTGGGCAGGTAGTGTAGAAGACAAAAGGAGTACTTCAGGGATGTGTTTTAGTTTGGGCTCTGCTATGATATCATGGGCCAGCAGGAAACAAAATTCTCACACTCAACACAACAGAAGCAGAATATATCGCAGCATGTGAGGCATGTATCAAGGCAGTATGGCTGAGCAAATTGATTTATGGATTATTTGATCAAGCACCAGATTCGACCGTAATATACTGTGACAATCAAAGTTGTATGAGGCTATCAAAACACCCAGTGTTTCATGACCGGTCGAAACATATTGAGATCAAATACTACTTTATTCCTGATAAAGTCCAGGAGGGAGAAGTGAAACTCCAGTATATCTCCACAGATGAGTAGGTAGTAGATATTTTGACAAAGCCTTTTTCCAGGATAAAGTTTGCGTACTTAAGGTACAAGATGGGGCTCGTGGAGATAACTCCCTTAGCTGAAAGGGAAGAGATGGCTCCCGAGGTTGGGAAGGAGCACTGATATATACTATTGATTCATGGGCAGTCATTTTCCAGTTTGGAAAAACTGGAAAATGGTCCAGGTTGGGCAGTTCCTTTCCAGTCTGGAAAGTGGTTCGAGATTTCTAACAGATAGGCATTTTCTAGTTCGGAAAATGGTCTAGATCGGAAAGTCATTTTCGTAATGAAAATGGTCCGATAGATTGTTGATGTACCATAGACAGTGATTCCCCTTGTGGCCAGTGTGGGGGAATGGTCTAGGACAGTCATTCTTCTTAGCAGTCACTCTGAGTAGTGGTCAAGTAGAATGGTCCGCCTCATCGGGCAGTCATTCTTTCGAAGTTCACAATTGTGAGCAGTTTCGAAGAATGGTCCGTTTTGGAGGTTGGAGCAGGATAGTCATTTCCTTAGGAAATGGTCCGGACATTCATTCCCTAGGGCATAATCATTCTCTCCAGTTTGCACTATGATTAGTGCCGGAGGAATGACCCAGTTAGGTGAATGGTCCAAGCTCGGAATTCAGGGACAGGCATTCCCTAGGGGCAGAATCATTCTCTCCAGGTTGCACTATGATTAGTGTCGGAGGAATGGACCAGTTAGGTGAATGGTCTAGGCTCAACAATCAGGGACAGGCATTCCCTAGGGAACACTCATTCTCTCCAGGTTGCACTATGATTAGTGCCGAAGGAATGGCCCAGTTAGGTGAATGGTCCAGGCTAAAAAATCAGGGACAATTATTCTTCTATGCTTGGGAAGAATAGTCCAGAAAGCCCATGGCTGATGTTTTACTTTCTAAGGGAAGATGCTCTTCCATATCTCATAGATGTGAGTGGAAGAATGGCCCAAATGACTCAGTTTGTATCATGATATTGTTTATTCAGACAGATATCAGATGATATGATTGTTGTAGAGACTGTATGTCTTTGGACAATAGTTGTATGCTACTGTGGTGGATGTGATCCACTGATAATGACTGTTTGTCACTGGTCAATAGCAGTGTGCTACTAAGAGTGGTTGTGTACCATTGGATAGTAGTTGTATACTACTATGAATAGACACAGTTGTGTTCTATTGGATGGCATTGTTCTGATTGCCATGGAGACTATCTAGTTGGATAGTGATGATGGTGCTCGTCATTTGATCATGAGATAGCTTGTGTGGCTATGATGATGCTACCGATTGAATGGTCTGTTTGTGCTCAAGACCATTGCTTTTAATACCTCCCTAGCTAGGAGGGAGTGTTGATATTATGGTGGTTGCGGGAGGTATTAACCTCCACTTGTAACCTTTGACGAGACTAGAATATTCTGGGAAGTAAGAGAAACCCTAAAGCCTTGGATAATAACCCTAGAAGACAAGTTGACTTAATAGAATAATTAATATTGAGCTATTATCCCCCAGGAAGAGAAGTCGGCCTAGTCAGTTAAGAAGGAGCAATATAAATAGAGGGTTCTAGAGCTCATTTGTCACTCACTCACTCACGACTGGATAAGGACAAGAAGTGCGCATGACAGAAGGAGAACTGCAACTGCTGCAGTAGTGATCTTGTCTTAGGTTATCGGTTTGGACTTTCTTCTTGATCTTTGGTTATCCTTGCTTGGTGCACTAGCCTTGGTTGGCTATTGGTCAGCTACCAGAATTATTCTATCTGTCAAGGTTAAGGTGCTCGGGGGTGGCCTTTATGCCTATGGTTGGCTGACAATATTGCTATATTGTCTATGGTTAAACGAGCACACCCATTTTTCTAACAACTCTAAGCAAAGCTCCCACTTAAAGGCTTACATGTGTAAATAATGAAGATTCATAGCTCTAGAAAGCTAGTTGGACCAATTAAAGGACTTCTTACAACATCACATATGCCTTTGAGGCAGTGTTGCACATATCGCAATAATATCGCCAGTAATAATCGCGATAATTTGAAATTTTGAATTTATCACGATAAATTGAAATTATTGCGATAATTAAGGTAACTATCGCAATAATTTGGAAATTATCGCTTTGTCTGCATCAATATCATCTAATAGCCAAATTCTTGGTCATTTAACCTTCATTTTGCAAAAGTAAGTTAGGGGATTTAGTTGTGAGGATACTATGATTATTTTCCATCAAGCAAGCAACGAGAAATCTATTGTTTTCATTTTCCATGCTTCATCTCATGAGATACATACCCTAGTAAGTAATGGTAATATTAAATTCTTAAAGTAAAAGGATGAAAATGAAAGATAAAGGATAATGCCAGCTTTCATTTTCATCCTTTTACTTAAATTTTTAACATTACCAATAATTGTTTCAGTATGTCTGAGAGTGGTTCCAACCTCATTGGATTTCATATGGAGAAAGTAGAATTTTAGATCCTCTTACCCACCAAGTTGCACTAGGATGAACTTGCAGTTGAGCCTCCCAAGATTGAACAAGGAATTGTTCAAAATCAGAGTTCAGAAGTCCAACGGGCCAATATGGCCACCTTTCTTTTTCTTCTTCTCTATACTGCATTTCCATGTCCCCCTTAGGGAATTGTAATAAGATGAATTTAGCATGATGAACTTGTAAAAGGATTAGCCTCCTAAGACTTAATCATGAGTGCATTACACTAGAGTATTTTTTCTACTTATTAATTATTTCTTGCTTGAAAGTTTTTAAGGGAGTTATAATTTTTGTGTGTTTTCACTCATTTCCTCCAAAGCTGGAGTATGTACAGATGGTCAGGCCTTAGTAAGGTTATTTAAGTCTAGTGTCTAATGTATATTAACATGCTAATCATCATTTTTGAGTCATATGGAAATTGCACTAAGTCCCCCTTAGGATTTTTTAATTTTTCAATTAATAAAAAATTTCCCGCAAAACGAGATATTTTAATTGTAAATAATGTCTAAGTTAAATAAGTGGTACTAGGAGGTATTATATGCCTTGGGGGAATTCATTTTACACTCAGAATACCCACTTTACCTATGTACCTACTTTGAGAGTGAAAATAGTGATTTTTAATCACTTAAAATTAATTTTACTCACAAAAGTCAAGCAAAAACATAAGAAGACAAAAAAATCAGCATTGCTAAAATTTTGGAAACATGTCAGGGACAAGTTTTGAGTCAACTAAGCCTCACTGGGAGTATGTGGCATATGAGGGCGACTTGATTGGAAGTTTGTTGGAGTTCTGTGGCAGCCCACACACATAGTGAGATTTTCAAGGGAGAGGTGTGCCCCTCTTGAGGAGAGGTGGTGCATTCTAAGAGAGGGCTGCCCACCTCTTGAGAGGTGGCGCCCCTCTTCTCTCTTCTTTGCTCACAAGTGGCGATCTATTAGAGCTTTGGAGAGGTGGAAGCCCATCTCTCACAGATGTCAAGCATTTTCTCAACAAGTGGTGTGCCCTCCCTCTCCATGTGGTGTGCCCCTCTTCATTGGAATTGGTTCCCACTTTGCTATAAAAGCAAGCTCACTCCTCCATTGTTAGCAAATGGGAGTTTGGCTTTGCTTGTTGTAATATTGTTGTACTATCATTTTTCTATTGGAATAAAAGGCTTTGGAGGTCAATGGTGGCTTGGCTAGTGTGTGGATGATTGTCATGTGCAAAATTTCTCTGAGGTGATATTGTTTCAATTACTTGTTTATTTGAATTGCTAAGGCTGGCCTTTGTATGGATATTATTATTCATTAGGATAGGATTATTAAGATTGTTTGCATTTCTAATCCTATTGTCTATCTATATTAGAGATTTAATGTGCATTGCAAGTTTTGTGAAGCATACAAGATCTCATTAGCTTGGAGAATTGGATGAGCTTGTTTGCATCTACCATATTTCCAAGATCTTGAAGACATAATTCCCTCCTCTTTTCACAAGGAGACCCCATTGCCCAAGGGTTCCAAGCTATCAAGCTTGTGCTTTCTCTCTTTCATAAATTTCAAAGTTTCTTTGGTTTCCTCCATTTGCATGCAATAAGTAGATCTAGATTCAATTGAAAAGTTGGATTTAGTTTTACTATTGCATGCATACAAATTAGATCTATCATAAGAATCAATCTTTTAGCAAGTATTTTTTATCTAGATCTTTAAAGGCTAAAAGGTAGTTTCTTTTAAAGCACTTACAATTTATTATCCAACAAGTTTAGTGCTCATTTGTTTGTTGTTCCGAACAACAAACAAAACCACTAAAAAAGTTCATCATTTGGCTTATTTTAGTGTTGTAAATTGCTAGTTTAGCTTGCCTTTTACTTA
>JASDQU010333614.1:2113-12747 GCA_032191745.1 Picea mariana
TACTTCTTACCATCCTTCCAACTTACTATCATACCGCTCCTTCCACATGACATCATCCTCCATTTTCCCGCCACCCATCCATGAATAAACAAGACTTAGGATAAAAACATTAGGTTAATAATCATGATTAAAACTCTTAATAATAAATTAATTATTAATTAATTAATAATTGAGTTAACATGTTAGTGATTGATCAATTGTTAATCAATTAAGTTAGTAATTAGGTTAGAAATTAATTAATTAATAATTAGTCAGTTTAATAAGTAAGTTAGTTTTGGATTAAATAAAATAATATTAAATAAAAACATAAACAAAAACATAAAATATTTAAAAAACAAAACATATAAAATAAACACATATAATAAAAAAAAATTAAAAAACAAAAAATATAAAACATAATATACAAAACATATAATAAAAATAAACAAAATAAAACAAATTTAAAACAAACAAAAAAAATATAAAAAACATAACGTAAGCATATAACATAAAACACATAATAAAAACTATTAAAAAACAAATAAAAACAAACACTAATAAACATGCTAACCTAAGTCTACCCTCACATCAACCTCCACGCGCGCCTTACACCTCATGCCCCCCCATCCAAACTCACATCAATTTAATCCACGACCCTTAAATTTTCCGGACCCCCCCTCACCTTCCGGACTTTAACGAGAGGGGGGCGTCCGGAATAATGGTTTCTCAATACCACTCCCCCTCCACATGTAAGCATCCCATTCCAGTGGACCCCCCCCCCCAAACTTCTTACCACCTCAGGGGGGGTCCGGAATACCGCTTTTCACGGAAAAAACCACTTTTCCATATTTTTGCCATTTTTTGCCTGTTTCACCATGTCTTCGTCTGAGGCCGATTCTGGGAAAACAAAAATGGATTTTAAAAATCCAAGAGATTTTTTTCTCAGAACGGGATGAAGAACAAAAACCTCTCTCATTTTTTTCAACGACACTATGATAAGAGAGAATCAAAGCCATCTTCGAGGGCCATTTTTCCAGATTCTCAATTTTCTGTTACAGTCCCGATCTTGCAGGAGCTTCTACGGCCAGATGGGAACGAATTTGGAGAAACCGAAAGATGTTTTTTTCCAGAACATACCCATGTACAATAACCTCCTTCATTTTTCTCCCAGGTTTCATCGTTCAAGAGAAAAACATGTCTGTTTGGAGCCATTTTTCGCAGAAAACCGGTCCCTCTTTCATGGCAGACAGCTCCAAATTTTGTGGGAGTGGTGGCTATTTTTGGCCGAGGCGGTTAAACCGACTTCTGAAACTTATTGGGATGGTCTATCCTATTTAGTCAGAGGATTTTAATGTAAAAGGGTTCGACCTGTGAGGTTCCTTGCTGGACTGTGGGCTGTGTTTAGTAGAGAACTTATTCTGTAACTTCAAATGATCTATCAGAAATGAGCATGTTGTTCACAGGATTCCTGTGTGGAGATGTTGGTGGTGTTTCTTGTCTTTGTTAAGTTTTTCCTGTTATCATTTTATTTTTTTTTCAATTTCTTATTATTATAAGAAGAGTAACATAGCATAATTTATTGTGAAATACTCTACATCTGATCTTGTGATAATCTTTATGTTTCTCCTATAAAAAGCTAGTTTATGAATTATTGACTGCTCATTTGCTCGCTTTTTCATCCCCTAGTTCTACCTCAAATTGACACCATCAAAACTTAATTCGATCCAGCACTTCCACTACCTTGCCCTGTTAAGAGTTATGTCTAATATCTGAGAGTGAATCACATTTTTAAGTGCAGACCCCATTTGCCCAATGGCCCTCCTTGCTGTTCCAAAACAACCATTTAAAAACCCCAACCTCACACTTGCATAACTAGCCTAATACCTATTAAAAAAAAGCTATATCAGGTAGAGAGATCCCTCTCTGAGTCTTGGAGGGCTAGATCCAAGACTCGAAGTGGTTTTGATGTTGCCTCTGCGACTGCCTTACATTCTTGGGCAAATTACAGAGTGCTAACACTACCATTGAATTTATCACCAAATAAGGACTGTATGACACACCTTTATATATCGCTTCCTTATATCTCTGTTGTCCCTGCTTCGCTCTGGTGCTCTTGTGAGATCAGATCTGCAATGACACAAACCAACCAAAGTGAAAGCAACAATTGTAGATTCAATGGAAACCTAAACATGTGATCAAGGAATCATGTAATAAAATACTAATGATTTTATGGGAAAGAAACATGCAGTTGTATCATATTAAGTAAAAGTGGAGGATACAACCAAGTGCCTTGATGTCACAAGTTCCCTTTCGGTGGTCCTTTGTTCCAACACACACATACACTTGCTCCAAATTTGCATGAAGATAATCCGCAAAGCTTGATGGACAAATGGAGGCCTCAAGCATCAATTGTATCGAGATTCTTCACATAGTCTTCAACCTATCTTTGCTCAAAATTGCTTGAACTTTATTAACCTTTTCCATGAGGAATCCATTATTATATAGGATAATATGAAGTGGTTACTAGGATGAGGATGATCCCACCAAATCAAAAAAGCCAGTAAGATCACAACCATACAGACGCCACTTCACATTCTACAAGATTCTCCTTCTAGAAACTTCGTGAAACTTCTTCCTTTTATTAGCTTCAAGTGCCGTCGCACCCTGCCTATATATCACCATGTGGAAATATTGTAGGCCAGGCATAGAGCAACTTGCGGAAATCAAGTTTTTTTGCACTGTGTACCACTGTCAGCCTGCGGCAAAATTCTAAAAATGTGCCTTGTAGGGGAAGAACTTAGCCATTTTCCTCATGTGAAAGATTGTTTTGGAAGCTTGAACACATGCCTATGGGGTCATCATCAGAGTGAACAAAATAATGTGTAACAAAATTCCCCCCAAAGTATGAGGCTGGAACATGTGACAACCAAAATACTTTGTAAAATGCATGTGTGTGTCAGAAACAAGGAGTGCACCAATCAGGAACCTGCAAAAAATGAAGAATTTGCATAGAATTATACCATTTTTGAGGAAGGCATTCCGATGCTCAGATTACAAGTGATTGAAATCATAAAATCATGTCATTGCCACCAATTATACACCGTGGATCCATGTCATAAAAATTCTACATAGCCACTAGAAACACATCGTGGATCTATGTATTAGAAAGTGTAAATTCAGACACAGATACGAGACATACAAAGTGGATATGTGTGTCAATTCAAATCATAAATACTCCATCGCAACCTGGACCAAAAAGACAAGATCCAGGGTCTTCAATCTCGTTGTCTGTAAGTATGAATCCAACCATGCAATTACAGGTGTTGAATTCGAACATGGTAGAAACCACTTGATTACCGGTCATTGATGAAAACCGTTAACAAGTGCGAGGAAAATCACCATTGATGCAAATGACTCCTAAGGTACCTTAGTACAATCCAACGAATGTGAATAAGTGATCTGAAGTCGAACACTCAATGAAATCTCTCGATCAAAGACCAATGATGTAAATCCATTGTCGAGAGTGAAGAAACCTGCCATTGAGGCATGTAGGCTCTAAGGTACTAAATGATTTCTAAGTCTTGTTCCCAGATGATGAGCTGAAGTAGACAGGAAAAAGACTCGTCACAAGAGGGCTTTGATGTATCCCCCATCAGTGACACAAAATAAGTAAGAGATTAAGGGTAGATCAAAGTGTGAAAATGATTTGAAACTGACACAGGGAAGGTCGACATGGTGAAAAATGACAATGCAGATGGCCAACTCAAGGGAGGGCTTGTTTGGACTTCTTTTGAACAAATGATTGACACAACATTGGTCTTGGCAGCATTGACTCAAAAACAACCCAAGATATGAATTCAAATAAGGTCGGATGAGAGACAAATGGATTTCCCAACCCAAATTCAAATGAAAAAGGGGGTGTCATGTTCAAGAGCGACTAGTAAGATCACTAACATAGGTACAAAAACACATTTGTTTTCGAAACCCCCCCCCACCATTTCTAGCGAGTACCTCTTTATTTTTATGCAAGCTTGAGGAGGATAACGTAAGATTGTAATGTAACCTCATCCTTTAGATGATTCCCTTAGAGTATTTTTAACGAACCCTAAAAAGGAGTGGTTCGGTCCCATGTCAGTCTTTCGATGTTTGTTTAACGAGTCCAAAGATAGAAAACTCGGCGGGTTTTCATGTTTATAGAGTCTGAAAAACACTTTAAAGAGAACTCTCTTAGTTCCTTTTTCATAAAATAGTTCGACAAGACTGAAAAAGTGATAAAATATTGCCCATCGAACATTTTATTCAAATACTTTTACGAGCATGAACATAACAGGGTTGCTTGACAATCTTTTCATTTTTATGGAGTGTGAAAAGAGATTAAATGGTACTCCATGTGTGTCGTTTTTCATGTTACCAAGACGAGTACAAAAGGATGACAAAAGTATACTTAGTTGCATTCTCATAAATTTTCTAGCACGAGAACAAACGAAGAGTGAAAAACCCTACAAAGTATCGTTATGCGTAACGAAGAGAAAACAAATTACGGAACAAAGATCCATACTCCATTTAATTAGGACTCTAGTATTCTTCCTGCAAGAAACAAGACACTCACGAGACTATTAGTTTTGAGGGTTTATAACCAAACACATTTATATAATACAAAATATTATGAAAAAAGGTAAAAAATGAAATAAATAAGAGTAAGAGCTCTTTTCTACCATTGCATTTGTATTTGGTTAAGAACTTGTCTAAAAACCCATTTTTCACCCCTTACTTTGGCAGGCTATTGAGAGTAGCATAGGAAATCAATCGACGAATGATTTTTGTGAAAGCAGTAAGTTCTTCATCTTCTTCCTTTTCAATGGTTTAAAATTTGTTCTTGGTGGTCAAAAAATGATTTTTTGGGCGATTTTTGGGCCGATACCTGTGTGCTAGGGCCATCGCAAGTGGACAATATCGGGCCCTGCGGAAATCAAGGATTTCCACAGGTGCCCAGTGGATTACCTACGAAAATCCCGCACTGTAACTAAAGCTCAGTTGCGGTGGCTGAAAACCAAAAAAGAAAATAAAGCGTTGAACCAAAAATAATTCCAAAAAAACTGGATATGGGTGCTAACTGTCCTCTCTTACTTCCATGCAGGTGTTTGATTGAAAAAATGTTGGAATGGAGAGAACGTGAGCATGAATATGACGACTCTATGGATTTTAATGATCCAGGAACTATTGATGCTCTTCGGAAATGTGGTCTATTGAAGCTTTTCAAAATCCAAGGCATGGGATCCCAACGGAGACCATTAGAGTACTTGGTCCATATGTGGGATGCAAAAAACAAGTATTTCACGTGGGTGTTCATGTCCTTTCCTTGGACATTGAGGATATTTAATTTCTAACAGGGCTATCCCATCGTGGGGAACGTGTGACTCTGATAGGGGGTCAAGGTGGTGGCTTGCTGATGAATGAGTATATTCATTGACAATGTGAACCATATGCCGAAAGGCGCAAAGGTAAAGTGGCTATCCGAGGTGTGCGAGATCTGACTCTCAGAACCATCCTCTTTACCATTGCATGGATGGTAGGAAGCGTGTCACTGCACATGGAGCTCCAGAGTTATTTTCAATATGCCATTGAATGTCTGGAACCTCAAGTATTCAATTGGTGTGATGGTGTGCTCCGTAGTATGAAGACACAACTCACTAAAAGCAAGAGAGGAGACCTAAAGTAGTTTTGGTATGGGTCCATTTTGGTGTCTTTCTTCTTATAAAGAGTTCCTCATTTATGGCTACAAGTAGAGTGGGGAAGACTAGCCCCACGAGACCCAAGAATGAAACGGTGGTGCGACCTTATGGCTCGGCATGTAGCGGGCCCTATTATCAAGTACAATGATGCATTTTTTGACTGGTTAAGACCCCAAATATTGATGATTGATGATTATGCATATGCCATCCTGGACTTTCAAGGTGATCCCGACTTGGCTCTCCCTAAGAGATTTCAGTGGGGAGATCTAGGTAAGAAAGACATTTTGTTCTTTATAGTGTTTTGTGTTTTTTTGGATATTAGATGTTTTTTGTATTTTCAATCTAAAGACTAATATGAAACTTTTGACTATGCAAACATAGAGCCGCATCGAACTTTGGGTACATCTTTGATTCATAGGTGAGGAGAGGCACATGTGGTAGCAGGGTGGGACGCCGATGACTATGAAGCGATGGAGAAGAACTTAGAAGGCTTGACAGAATACACTTTTTGTAAAACATTTTCATTATATATATACATGAGGCTTCTACCAACTTGCTCTTCTTTTATATACAACGTGTAATGTGTGATTGGATTTATAAATGTTTCAAATGTCTGTCTAACACATAATTATATAGAGCATCAGTTAATGTATTTAGACCTCTAGGAATGTGTTGATATTCAATATAATCAAAATAATGTTCCAAGAGGCGAATTCGTAGATATACCCGTAACAAAGTAGGACTTCAGATAGTGTAGACATTACTTAACTGGAGTACTATTAGCTGCGAATCAAGTCGTACGATGAAGTGAAAAATCCCAAGTGAGATAACATCGGTCAATAATTCAATGACTGTGTTATATTTTGCGATATTATTGGTTGCACGACTGAGGCAAACACCTTGTAAACTGATAAGTTCGTTGATGAGTGCATAGATTGCACAAGCTGCAGAAGCTAGGCTCTGATTACTACGGCTAGCACCATTGATGAAGCCAATATAGGGTAGATACAACATCGAAATCTCGAAACCAAGCACAACGCAAGGTAAGCAGTTGGGGGTCGAAACCAAATAATGAAAAACACACAAAAGTAACACACAAGAGTATGGTACAGTAAAAGTACAAGCACTCATGCAGAGACAGTCTAAGCATAGTACTTATTCAAGTAAAGCCCATTGTCAGTTCACTTAAAGGAATGCCATCATAATCTACTAACTCATAAGCTCCCTTCTCTAACACTTGTTTGACGATATATGGACCATGCCACATAGCTTCTAATTTTTTGGCTCCTAGTAGATCACGATCTTGTTCATAGAGGAGAACTAGATCTCCCTCAGAGAAAACATGCAGCTTGACATGCTTTTCATATTGGGATTTTATGCATTTCTTCCGGGTTTCAATAACTAGGGTGGCATCACAATGGGTCTCATCTAATTGCATAAGATACAATAGACGTTCCTCTTCGACAGAGGTGTTTGGGATAAGTTAGACGGCTAGCTTCAAATATGGTATTTCACATTCAATCGGAAGAATGGATACAATGTCGTAGACTAGTTGAAAGGGGGTAAATCCCGTAGCAGACTTCACCGACGTCCAATAGGCCCATAATGCCGAAAATAACATCGTGTGCTAGGTCATCTTATGGATTCCTATTATCTGACGAAGCATAGTGATAAGGATTTTATTTATTGCTTCAACTTGGTCGTTGGCCTGTGGATAGTAGGGGGTTGAGTTTTCATGTCGAATACCCAACTTGTCAGTAAGTTTAGACATCATAAAGTTTCAAAAATGGCTACTATGATCAGTAACAATAGCTCGCGGGATCCTAAATCGAGTAATAATATGATTAAATATGAAAAGGGCTGCAGTTTTCCCAGAATTGTCGAAAGTAGGCATCGCCTTGTCCCATTTTGTGAAATAATCCACAGATACGATAATGTATCCATGCCCCCCGACTGAGTGAGGGTTACAGGTCATGAAATCAATGCCCCATTTCATGAAAGGTCCAACAGAAACTACAGGGTGTAAAGGAGTAGGATGCGATCTTATCTTTTTGTTGTATGTTTGGCAAGCATGGAATTTTTGGACAACAATAATACAGTCTTTGAATAAAGAAGGCCAAAAATACCCTGCTTGTAAGATCTTTTGGGTAGTAGCATACCCAGAAATGTCAACACCACATGCTCCAGAGTGGCAGTCATTCAAATCTTTCTTAACTTCATCATAGTTGAGACATCGTCGAAAAAAGGAGTCAACACTACATCGATAAAGAGTGTCATTGAGGATAATATATTGGCGGGCTTGGTAATGTATGCAACGACGGTCAGTGCTAGACAAATCGGGCCGGAAAGTCTGAGTTTGGAGATAGATAATGATATCCCCATAGAAAAGTTCATAAGAACTGATCAAGAAAAGGGATTCGTTGGGTAAAGAATCCTCTGCTACATTCTCTGTCTCAGTGCAGGAAAGGTCACATATCAGTTTGGAAAACACCAAGGATTTTTTAGACTTAGTGCGTTCGAATTCTAAGTTAAACTCCTAGAGAATTACTATCCATTTGGAGTATTTTCCCCCTAGAAATTGGTGTGTAAGAATGTGTTCCATGGGGTTGCAATAAAAAATTACAGTGGTCTTGTGTAGTAAGATATAATGACGGAAACATTGGACAACTTGAACAGTTGCCAAGGCCAGTTTTCCAACATGTAAGTATCTGGCTTCGGTAGTCGTGAGACTCCGACTCAAATAGTAAATGACATGTTCGTCATGTGAATCATCTTCTTTGAATAGAACCATGGTGATGGTAGAGTCTGAAGCAATGAGATAAAGGAATTAAACTCGACTATAATCGGGTGGGAAAAGTAATGGGGTACAGGTTAAATTTAGTTTCAAAGCTTCGAAATCTTTCTTGGCAGTGGAATCCCATATGAACTCAAAACCTTTCTTGAGAAGTTGAGTAAATCTGAGCGTTAATTGAGTGTAGTTTGGGATGAAACGACGTAAAATTTTTGCCTTCCCTTGTAAACTTTGAAGCTAGTGATGTGAAGAAGGAGGAGGGAGATTAAGGATCACCTCGACCTTCAAAGGATCAACCCTGATCCCTTGGCGTGACACAATAAAACCTAGAAGTTGGCTGGACTCCATACAAAAAACACATTTGTGTGGGTTTAAGTGCATACGATAAAACCAAAAATGAAGGAAAATGGATCAGAGGTGTTCTAGATGGTCACTACGATGCATGGAATGCACTGGTAGGTCATCTAGATATGGTTGTACAATGTGCTTAATATCATGAAAATCATAAGACATGGCACGTTGAAAAGTCGCATCGGCATTCTTTAAACTGAAGGGTAGTTTCTGGTAGGCAAAGGTGCCCTAAGGACAAATAAAATCGGTTTTGTGTTGATCCGTGGGCAAGATGTTGATTTTATTATAGCCGGAGAAACCATCCATTAAAGAGAAGATTTCACTTCTGACGCAATCGTCAACAATCTGGTCAATGAAGGGGGTGGGAAAGTTGTCCTTAGGACAAGCTTGATTTATATCCCTATAATCAACATAGACACAGATCATACCTTGTTTCTTGTTAACCAGAACAAGATTGGATACCTAATCAGTTAAAGCCACAGGATAAATAAAGCCAACTTTAAGAATTTTTTCGACTTCAAGCTTAATAGCAGCTTCTTTATGGGGGTGGACCGGACAAAGTCTCTACTGGATAGGTTGAGTGCCCAGGTATGTCTTAATTTCATGGAAAACAATATTAGGGTCAGTACCCAGAATTTATTCATAGCTCTAAGCGAAGATGTCACGAAACTCTTGGAAAAGTGATTTATATGCGACAACCTCGTCAGTGGAGAACCAAGCTCCGATGTGAACATTTTCAACAACTCCAGGTTTAATGGATATGTCGAGGGGGATGGTGGGTGAAATAATACTTAAGTTCCCTTCATATAACATGTTGTTTGATGTCTTAGGAACAACAAAAATGACAACAATGGTTGACGTAGTCAAGATCCGTTGGTAACTCTCGATGGTGTGTTGTTCGAGGAAGAGAATGGAACGACGATGTCCATCATCCCAAGGGGTGTATTCCATCGACATAAATGAAATAATCATCTCATCTGTGGGAAAAATAGCATGGAATGGGTCAGGAGACGAATCACTGATAGAGGTGGTGAAAGGGGTTGTCGATTGAATGGCATGATAGGCATATTGAACCAGACTTAAAGGCATTTGGTTCCTGTAGTGAAGATAATCACCAGGTTCGGGTATGATCCATGGGTCGGAAGATGGGTGAGTTTGGCGAACCGAGATGGAAATCATATTGATTGAGGCAACCAAAGGAGGTGGAACATCGGGAGGTGGGATCGAGAACGTTCCCATAAGAGTGGAATATTTAAGTAGGCCCACACCAATGTTCTCATACCCAGAAGGTGTCTTCGTGATAAAAGGGACATTTCTAGTATGGGTGTCAAAGTTGAAAAAGGATAGTTGGTCGATCGTGATGACCTTTCCATGATGTGGAAAACGTAAAACGAGGAAAATGGTAGACACAACGGTGTGCATCGCATCAATCCAGCTATGGCCAAGTAAGAGGTTATATTTGATAGGTGGATTAAAGACCTCAACTTCAACGTTGACTGATTTTCCTTCCAATGTAATAGACGACGAAGGAAGTACACTGTAGGGTTTAAAGCCAGAGCCAGTGAAGGATTTAAGCGTGTTATGTGATTTATAAAGAGGAGGAGAGCCAATGGATTTCCAATAGGCAATAGACATTACACACGTGGAGGCACCCTCATCAATAACAGTCCTACAAATGTTCTTGTCATAGACAACAACTTCTATTTGGAATTCTAGTTGAGGGGGGAGTCTCGGAATGTGATCTTCGAGGTAAAAAATTATCAAATTTGTATCCATAGGAT
>JASDQU010333617.1:15819-28645 GCA_032191745.1 Picea mariana
TAACAATAAGATATATCCTCAGGGAAACCCTCAAGGGGGAGAAAACCTTGCAAACTTTCCTCAATATAGATTCCTCCAACATGTACAATGTCATACAATGCTCTTTCACGAAATCAAGACCAGAGAGACCCAGACACAAACCAAGAATAACCTCCTAGATATGTGTGTAATACTCTCTTTTACTTATATTCAATGAGTAATCAAAATGACTTGATATAACCTCTATTTATACTCTAAAAGACCTAAAAGACATGACTTATCAATAAACCCTTTCACAATTACACTTAGGAATAACTTCTGAAATTACATAAAATCTCAACAACTTTGACAAACTTTGATTCTGACAAACCACACAAGATGGAATTCATGTATTTTTCATTGTTTTTGTTGTACTTTTTCCTGGTCGTATATGTTGGTGAATTTTTTGGAGTTGTATAACCAGTCATAACTAATTCCTAAATATCAAAACCAAGGGCCATTAGATATGTTTGCATCCTTACGCTCCACAAGGCATAGTTTGTTTTGTCAAATAATGGATCTGTGTTTGCAAAGAAACCTTCTTGATTATAAATGTCAAGATCTACCTTCCAGTTGTTAGACTATTTCCAAAGGAACTCGCTCTGATACCAATTGTTGAGGCACACACTTATACTGAGAGGGGGGTGAATCTATATAAGGCTATTTTTTTTCTTTTTAACAATCGCTAACCATAATGAAGCAACCACATAAAATCTAACAACTAGAAGACACAAGATTTTACCTGGAAACCCTTTCAAGAGAAAACCACAAAAAAAAAATATTTATAATTTGTAGAAACCAACCCACTATTACAAATATTTGTAGGCACCAACCTACCAAAGACACCAATCCCCGCCGGTACAAATCCTGGTAGGCACCAACCTACTCTTACATATATTTGTAGACACCAATCTACTGGAGACAACAATCCCCACCACTAAGCACCAACTTAGCAAGAGACACCAATCTCTTTCTTTGGTATTTATAGGTACCAACCTATTGGAGACACTAATCCCCACTTCTTGATGTTGGTAAGCCCCAAACTACTTTCAAGCTTACAAATTCTTCTTTAGAGGTTAAACATCTGCATTTCCTTCACAGCTCTTTGTGTTGCTTTTGTATTCACCAGGTCTACTCAATGCTTCTTCCTTAGCTCTACCTTCACCAGATATTCTTTCTTCTTCTGTTACTTATGCCTTGTATCTACCTTCACCGAATCTTCTTGATTCTTCTTATACTTATTTCTTAGATCTACCTTTACAAGTTTTGCTTGCTAGAACACCAGATCTACTTGATAGAATGTTAGATCTACTTGCTAGAACACCAGATCTGATTTTCGCTAATATTTAATCATCTCTCCTTGAATGATATTCAATCATCACTCCTCAAATGATATTCAATCGTCACTCCTCTCACTTCTTCAAATGTTATTCGTAAGAATATTACTTTTTCACCCACACGTTTTCTCACATTACTCTTCTCCTTTTATAATTTATCATAACCCTACATGAACACTCATGTTTATTCCAAAATACATGCCATCCATTAATTAAATGATTAATTCCCTATTTTTTATTTCACTTTTCAAAATACCATGGGTTTTTAAACCATGCACAAATACCATTTTACTTTTTGAGTTATTTGCGTAAATTCACTTTTTTTTATCTTTTAATGCTCCTTTTTCATGTAACTTCATTTTGAATTCACCTTTTTACATAAAGTCAAATTTTTCACATGACTTCATTTTTAATTCACCATTTTATGTAAAATCACATTTTTCATGAGATGGTTGTATTTAAATACGTATATGATATAAGTCCTTTGACACCAATGACAACAATTTGTTCAACGGAATTCTCTCTGCACAACTTTCAAATCATTTTGTACCCTAAAGGCATAGTCAAAAGTTTGGTAATTATTGGATTTATAATATTTAACATGTTCTTATGCTTCTCTTCTAACCTTTTCTACTTTAATCTCATCCATCTTTATTTCATCCTTAGTATTTTCCTAGGTTTTCTTTCTCGTTTCTTCTTCTCCTACTATTATGGTTGTCTTCTTGCTTATTGGCACTATTTCCTTAGGATATTAAATTATTTTGATTATCTCTTTAGGTTGACTTGTAACCGGTCTCTCTTGAGGACCTCTCTTCCTCTTTCCACATCCCTTGGCATACATATAGAAATTCCTACATGTGAGCAAATAAAAAATAGGGCACATAGGGTTAACTTCAAAATCAAATTAATTGAATCAACGAGTCCCTTTTAACTATTTGAATTAAACAATATTTCAAGGTTAGAGAATATTAACCCTACATGAGGTGCATATTGTTGTGCCAGTATGTGTCCCTTATCTTTTGAATGTGAATTCTCAATGTATAGCAGTGTAATATACACAAGGTATATTAAACTTCGCCAAACTCATTGATCCCTTGATCATCATCCATCAGCAATCGAAGATGTCCTTTGGCCGAACTTCAACACTTCAACAAACTCATTGATCCCCCGATCATCGACCATCAGTGATGTCTATTGGTGAACTTCAACACTTAGACAATTTCGGCCAAAACTCAAGTGAATTTAGGTCGTTGATCTCCCATCATGAGTGATCTTGACCATTGATTTCTCCGACTTCCCAAACGGCCCAAAATGACTACAAACCGTTGATCCTCCTCATTTTCTAAACTGTCGAAACGAATCTTGGTCATTGATCTAGTACCTTTTCAAATTTTGAAACTTTATCAATTTTTAAAGTATCACAACGAATCTCGGTCGCTGATCTCGAGATCGAACACCATCTCAGAAGTTGATCTCGAGATCAAACACCATCTCAGTCGTTGATTCTATGAACTCTTCCTCGTGCTATAATGACCATTAATGTAAAAATTGTTTGACCTTCCAAGTCAAATTCATCTCTGCAACTCTAAAGATCGAATTGTTAACTTCTTGGACAATCCTGAGTAATCTAAAACTTGAATCTACTCACGAATTCTAGGATTTTCTCTCTAATTTTCCACTGTATTTCCCCAAATTCATACAAACCAAATTTGTGACAGTGAATCTACCCAATTCGCACTTGTTTTATTCCATATCAGTCTGGTGTTTGAACCAGAAGCTATGATACCAATCCATAACATACCCATCCACCAGCAGGTTGGGTCACGCTACTTCCAATCGCACTTCAAAATTGATTTCAAATTTTGATAATAATTAATTCAGAAATAATCATTAAAGAATGAAATAACCACACATGCAATAATCAAGATTATGTTGGATTACTGAGAGGGGGGGTGAATCAGTAATAGATAAATCTAATCCTTTTTAACCACATAATGCAAGTTTTATATCAATGTAGCATTATCAACCAATATTTGCAGAGTAAATAAACAATGAACAAATGAACAATCATACACATACACAGTACATAAGTGTTTTTAAGTGGAAACCCAAAGAGGGAGAAAACCATGGAATGTTTTTTCTTATATGTCTTGAATAATTACATTGATTGGAAGCACCAATTTGCTTTGTTTTCCAGTTGCAACTGGAAGGAGGCTCCAACCCCCTAGTTTCTCAGGCTACAACCTGAGGGAAGCTCCAACTCCCCAATTTGCTGGCTACAACCAGAAGGAGGCTACAACCCCCTATGTTCTTCGGATACAACCAGAAGGTGGCTACAACCACATTTCATTGCCTCGTCCAACCACCTTGACGTATAAGTAGAATGATGGAACCACTGTCACACTATCACTGTGAGATATATTGTTGTAAACCTATACCATTAAACCTGCACCAAACAACATGTACCAATAACCTGAACCATGTATCAACCATGCATCAACCTGTACCTCAACCTCTAATCAACCTGTACCATAAAAAAGTGCATCAACTATGCACCAACTTGTACCTCAACCTGCAAACCTTCCTTAACTTTAACAACAAGAGACTATCATTTTCATCAAACTTTACTTTAGTCTCACATGACTAGTTTTGGATTAGTCAACAACCCTAACTTGAAATAATCATAACTATGTACCTGTAATGAATAAAAATCTGAAAATAGTACACAATTTTCTTCAGTGTGTTTTATGCAATTCCTCCAGGTTTCATTACTTGGAACTTCTCAGAAAAAGAGTTATATAAAAAATGGCATAACTTGTTGAATTCTGGATTATTCTAGAGAGCAAACTTATAGAGCGTGACCTGCATGGAATATTTGTTGTATGGATATGAAAATTTTACATAGAATACTAAAGACTGTACTCTAACCAACACATTTGGTCTTACTAAATTTGGATCTGTTATGAAGAATTTATGACATTTTTAACTAAAACATATGTTTTAGACTAGTTTCAGGACTAGCCACAAACCCTATTTTCCACGGAGTGTAACTCCAAAAATACAACGATCCACAAGATGAAATTTGTACCACAGATACTTGGATATGTTTTCTCAATGGCCTCCCAATTTCATGGTCTGAATCATTCTAGAAAAAAAGTTATTGTGAAAATGGTGAGATGGCCTGTAAATAACATACCTTAGAAAACATCATCAAAAGAATTTATCCTCCCTTGAATTTCGGCCTTATTTACTTCACCTTCCCTCTGAAATTTGGCTTAGATATCATTTGGTTACCTTAGTGACCTATAGATATTCAATATGTTCAAGTGTGATTAAAATGAGAGAGACTTGCCTCTTATTTATACTCTCCAAGTAGCTTTTTTAGAAGCATCTTCTAGGCCACTTTGTCCACATAGTCACCTATGTCCAACTTTGCCCAATTTTCCACTTGTCCATGTATCCAATAGCCACTTGACCACTTAACCCATTTTCCTCATTTTAGGGTTAACCTTCTTATAACCAATTTCCATAATTAGAAAGTTCTCCATTTACTTTATTATTTAAATAATCCTCCTTGACTTTGTCACTTCACTTTATTATTTAAATAATCCTCTTTGATTTTGTCACTTCACTTTATTATTTAAATAATCCTCTTTGACTTTGTCACTTGAATTTATTATTTAAATAATCCTCTTTGACTTTGTCACTTCACTTTATTATTTAAATAATTTCTTCTTTGCAAGCACTTTGACTTCTTTGACCTTTTGGGGTTTTAAGCCAATCATATGAGGGTCCTTCAACTTTGTAAGGCCATAACTCTCAAACCGTGTGGAGTTATGTGACGTTCCACATACCACCGGAAATGGCATGACATGTACTATCCATCTAGAATAGTCTTACCTACAAATATATCAAAAATAATACCATTATACATCAAACAAACTTGGGTCCATTACCCAAACCTTTGTGCTACCGGAATTTGCTATCGGACTTTCTTCAAGAATTGACATCAATGACAACCAACCCAATTAATCAACAATCTTCCCCTTTGGCATTGATGGAAACACTCTAATACAATACTGAAATCATATCACTCATGCTCCCCCTGGAACCATGCTTTCATCTCTGTGACCAATTCTCCCCCTGAAACCATGCCTTTGTCCTCTACATATGATAAATATCTCCCCCTTTGTCATCAATGGAAAAAGTATCTTTCATTTGGGGTTGCTCCCCCTAACTGACTCATCTGATCTCCCAACCTGAACTATCATCTTTATGTTTCTTCCTCATGTACATCTAAGACATATAAAATAAGCATTCAAAAGCATTCATTTTGGAGTAGAAATAATTTTGAGTCTCTAGCAAAGATACTCAAAGGCTTCCCATGGAAGCAGTTTTGTAAAGATGTATGCCACTTGTTCTTTTATGCCCACATATTCAACTCTGATGTTCTTTTTTGCAACCTGTTCCCATAGAAAGTGATACTTGATTGGAATGTGCTTCGTCTTGGAGTGCATCACTGAGTTCTTTGAGATATTGATGGCTCTTGTATTATCACAATAGATTGGAATGGGCTCATCGTACTCAACCTGTATATCTGTCAGAGTTTGTTTCATCCATAGAACCTATGTACAACATGTTATTGTTGCAATATACTCTGCCTCAGCTGTAGATCAATATATTGATGATTGTTTCTTTCTTAGACATGATACTAAACACTCACCTGAGTAGAACGTTGCTCCACTGGTGCTTCATCGATCATTAATGCAACCTTCCCAATCTGCATCTATGTAGGTAATAAGTGATAGATCCTTTCCTTTTGGATACCATAATCCAAACTCTTATGTTCCTTTGAGATATCTGAAAATCCTCTTCACTGCTAATACATGTGATTCCTTTGGTGTTGCTTGAAATCGAGCCACCTGTCCAACTTCCTGCATTACATCTGGTCTAGATGTCATCACATTTAGTAGGTTACCAATCATTGACACGTATTGCCTCTTATCTGTAGATTGTGAATCATCATCTTTGCTCAACTTGCAATTGGTTTGCATGGGAGTGATAACTGGTTTACAATCTTCCATTATGAACCTCTTTAGCATTTCTTTGATATACTTGTTTTGAGAAATAAAAATTCATTACTTTCTTTGACGTATCTGAAGACCCAGAAAGAAGAATAGTTCTCCAAGTAATGACATTTCAAATTCATTATGCATTTCCTTTGCAAATTTCTGGCTTAACATATCATCGATACTTCCAAAAATAATATCATCAACATAAACTTCAATTAATAAACTACTAACTTGAGTTACCTTGATGTCGAGGTTGTTGTATGCACTTCCTTTTCTGAACCCTGCCTGTTGTAGATATTTATCTAGACTAGAATACATTGATCTAGGAGCTTCTTTTAAACCATACAAGGCCTTCTTTAATTTACACACATAATATGCATTCTCTGACAACTGAAATCCTTCTGTTTGTTCAATGTAGACTTCTTCTTGAAGTTCCCCATTCAGAAAAGATGATTTTACGTCCATCTAATACACTTTAATATTTTTGGAGTGAGCATAAGCTAAAAGAAATCGGATTGCTTCCATTCTGGAAACTGAGGAAAATGTCTCTTCAAAGTCGATTCCTTCAACCTGTGCATATCCTTTATATACCAATCTAGCTTTGTTCCTTGTAACTTGTCCATCTTCATTCAATTTATTCATGTATACCCACTTTGTGTCTATCACATTCTTATCATCAGGTCTTGGAACCAATTCTCAAGTGTCATTTTTCTTTATTTGATCAAATTCTTCATCCATGGCCTTATTCCAAAATTCATCCTTGTTGGCCTCTTCAAAATAGGTTGGTTCAATCGTAGATGAGAGTGTTAGGTGTGTTTGTTCTGGTGAACGGATTCTTCTTCTAGTCTCAACTCCTGCATCTTTGCTTCCAATAATCTGATCTGAAGGATGATTCTTTTGTACTCGTCTACTAGGTGTATTTGGAGGCACTTTTTGAACTTGCTCTTATGCTTCTATCGGATCCTCTTCATCCTCCCCTTCTACTTCTTTTTCATCTTCTGCTTCTTCTTCATAAAATTGTTCCATTGATTCATTTTCTTCTTCCTTTAATTTTTGTCTACCTGATTCATCAATTGTTACGTTGATGCTTTCCACAACTTTGTTCAATCTCAGGTTGTAACACTTGTATGCTTTCCTTGTACTTGAGTAACCAACAAGTACTCATTTGTCCACACGAGAGTCAAACTCTCCATTCTTCCATCTTCTCTTTTGATTTAGCATTTTCTTCCAAAAACTCTGAAGTGCTTCACATTTGTTGGTCTTCCTTTCCATAGCTCGTAGGGAGTTTTGTCAGTGTTGTTTCTAATCATTACTCTATTTTGAATGTGAACTGTTGTATTCATTGTCTGTGTCCAAAAGACATCTGTCAATTTGGAATCCATTATCATTGTTCGAGCCATTTCTTGTACTGTCTTGTTCTTTCTTTCAACAACTCCATTCTCTTGAGGTGTCCTAGAAACAAAGAATTGCCTTTTTTATTCCATGAATACTCTAATAGTCCATAAATTCCTTTGAAGCGAACTCTCCTCCATTGTCATATATCAAGCATTTGATTTTTGAATCCATTTCATTTTCAACCATTTTCTTGTAGACCTTGAAGTTTTCAAAAGCTTATGACTTATTCATGAGAAAGAAAACTGCAGTCATTCTTGTATAATCATCAACTAATAACATAAAGTATTTCTCACCTTTTAAACCCTTTGTTGTAGTTGGTCCAACTAGATCAGTATGAAAAAATTCTAGTGGTCTTGTCGTTGAATATTATTTTGATTTAAACTTGGTCTTTGTTTGATTTCCTTGTTGACAATGCTTACATAAAGTATTGGTTGGTTTTGTGATCTGGGGCATTTCTCTAACTGCTTCCCTTTTGCTTACTTTGACAAGGTTATCAAAATGTAGGTGACCCATTCTTTTGTGCCATAGCCAACTTTCATCTTTCTTTCCTAGGAAACACTTTTAATTTCCAATTTCACTTAACACCTATATGTTGCTTGAAGTTCTCGCAGTTGTTGCAATCAATTTTCCTGAACCTTCTTTTCTTATCTCACACTTTTGTGAATCGAAAGTAACTTTATGACCTTGGTCACACATTTGACTCACACTTAGAAGATTATGTTTCATATATTCTACTAGTAGAACATTTTCTGCCTTGGTATTCTTGTTCCCAATTCTGACTGTTCCTTTTCCAATGATTTTAGTTGAATCATCATTTTCGAGGGAGACGGATCCATGCCTTTCCTTTATTAATGTAATAAACCTGTCTCTATCACCTGTCATGTGTTTTGAACATCCATTTTCAACATACCAACCATGTTTCTTCTTCTTATTTTGTAGAGCGAGTGTGCATTCTTCATTACTATATTGATTATGTTTTCTTATCCATGTCCTTTTCTGAGGTTCTTGTCTCTGACTATTGTTGTTATGTTGTGGTTCTCTAGGAGGGACTGTCATTCTGCAATCTTTGGCCATGTGTCCAAATCTATTACATTTGTAGCATTCCACTCCAGTGCTCAAAGATTCAAACTTGTTGTAACTTCTTCTCTTTGTTTCACTAGGCCTTCTTGGATAACCCTTTTGTGTATGACTTTTAAAGTTGTTTATGTTCATGTTGTTAGCTCTTCAATTCACAGCTTTATGTCCAAAATTATTACATGCATAACATAAACCAAAAAATATATTTTGATACCTTGGATTTGAAGATCTTCTAAAAGGAGGTACTCTTATGAATCCTTCTTCTTCCTAAGGCCTATCTATTTCTGTCGGTCGTTGATTGTGAAATTTGAATCTTCTCAGTGGAGGAGTGTCCTTGTAATTTTCTTTGTATACCTTCCTATCCCCTTTGATTGTTTCTGCATAGCTTTTTGGATATTTTTCTTGTTTTGTTGTTTTGGAACTTGATCCATTTTCTGTCTGATTGTATCAAATTCCGAACTTGTCATGATGAGGTTTTTAACTGCTAATAATGTCATTCAAAACTTTTGAGTTGTTCTGCATATTTTTCTTTTGAAGATCCTTTCTTAATGTGACAATTTATGCTTCCAAATTTCCAATGATCGTGTCTTTTCCTTCTAATTGTTCTTTGATTATTTCTTCNTGTCTAGTTCTGCTTGTAGTTTCTTGTTTTTCTTCTTTTATCTTCTGATAACTTCTATGCCACACAACAATTCTTCTCGGTAGTCAACTTCTGCCTCTTCATATTATTCTTCGGCCTCTTCATATTCTTCTTCGGAGTTTTCTTTATCAGGGTCTTATACTGCCATGAATAGAACTCTTTTTGTCTCACTATCACTGACTTCATCTGATGATGAGATGTCTTCTTTGGTGCATAAGATTTTATTGAAAACTTTATTTGTGGTTCTTTTGCGTTTATATGTTTGTTTTCTATTTGAGTAACCTTCATCATTTCTCTTTTTATTATGAGGACATTTGTTATAAAAATGACCAATACCATCACAATTAAAACAAATCAAAGGAAGCTTACCTCTATACCTGTCATTGGTTCCCTTGTTCAATCTTCTGACAAAGTTGGTCACTTCTTCATCATCTTCTGAGATGTCACTGTTGTTGCTACGTTATTTTTCTTTTTGCTTTCCCTTTTGCTTTGACATTTTAGATGCTTTGAAGGCTTCTTCTTTTATATTTGGATTTTCCTGTTCAATTCTCATTTCATATGTTGTGAAGATTCCATGTAGTTCATCCATGCTTATTGAGTTTAGATATGTTATTTCTTCTAGTGCTAATATCTTAGGGTCAAATCTCATAGGAAGAGATCTTAGTACCTTTTGAAAAATTATAGATTCTTTGATTTCTTCTCCCAATCCCAAGATTTCATTTACTGTTTCATTGACTCGTAAAAAGTAAGCTACAATATTCTCATCTTCCTCCATCTTTAGTTGTTCGAACTGACCTCTGTAAGTTTGAAGCTTTGCTGCTTTGACTTTTGAATCTCCTTCATAAATATTTCGAAGTTTGTCCCAAATATATTTAGCAAATTTACAATGTGAAACTTTGGTGAATAACGATTCTCCAAGATAGTTCAGAAGTTCATTTGTGGCTTTGGAATTATTCTGACCGAGTTTCACTGCTTTGTCATTTGTCGACAAAATTGTTGGTGTTATGTATCCATCTACAATTGATTGCCAAATTTCAAATCCATGTGCATGTATATATGTCTTCATCCTCATGCTCCAAAATGCATACTTATGTCCATCAAACTATGGTATTCCATTTTTATACATGTTTCTCTCCATGATCTACCTTTCAGTGATTAAACTGATTTCTGAAGGAACCTGCTATGATACCAATTGTTGGATTAATGAGAGGGGGGGTTGAATCAGTAATAGATAAATCTAATCTTGTTTAACCATATAATGCAAGTGTTATATCAATGTAACATTATCATCCAATATTTGAAGAGTAAATAAACAATGAACAAATGAACAATCATACACATACATAGTAAACAATGAACAAATGAACAAGCATACACATACATAGTACACCAGTGTTTTTATGTGGAAACCCAAAGTGGGAGAAAACCATGGAATGTTTTTTTTTTATATGTCTTGAAGAATTACATTCAATGGAATCACCAAATTCCTTTGTTTTCCAGCTACAACTAGAAGGAGGCTCCAACCCCCTATTTTCTCAAGCTACAACCTGAGGGAAGTTCGAACTCCCCAATTCTCTGGCTACAACTAGAAGGAGGCTACAACCCCCTATGTTCTCTAGCTACAACCGGAAGGTGGCTACAACCAGAAGGAGGCTACAACCCCCTATGTTCTCCAGCTACAACCAGAAGGTGGCTACAGCCAAAAGGAGGTTACAACCCCCTATGTTCTTCGGCTACAATTGAAAGGTGGATACAAACACTTGTCCTTACCCCGTCCAACATCCCTGACGTATAAGTAGAATGATGGAACCACTGTGAGATATATTGTTGTAAACATGTACCAATAAACCTGCACCAAACAACCTATACCAATAACTTGAACTATGTATCAACCATGCATCAACCTGTACCTCAAACTGTAATCAACATGTACCATAAACAAGTGCATCAACCATGCACCAACCTATACCTCAATGTGAAAACCTTCCTTAACTTTAACAACAAGAGACTAGCATTTTCATCAAACTTTACTTTAGTCTCACATGACTAGTTTTGGATTAGTCAACAACCCTAAATTGAAATAATCATAACTATGTACCTGTAATGAATAAATATTTGAAAATAGTACACAATGTTCTTCAGTGTGTTTTATGCAATTCCTCCAGGTGTCACTACTTGGAACCTCTCAGAAAAGGAGTTATAGCAAAAATGGCATACCTTGTTGAATTCTAGATTATTCTAGAGAGTGAACTTGTAGAGTGTGCCCTGCACGGAATGTTTGTTGTATGGATATGAAAATTTTACACAGAATATTGCAGACTGTACTCTAACCAACACATTTGGTCTTACTGAATTTGGATATGTTATGAAGAAGTTATGATGTTTTTACCCGAAACACATGTTTTAGACTAGTTTCAGGACTAGCCACAAACCCTATTTTCCACAGAGTGTAACTTCAAAAATACAATGACCCACAAGCTGAAATTCGTACCACATCTACTTGGATATGTTTTCTCAATGGCCTCCCAATTTCACAGTCTGAATCATTCTAGAAAAAAATTTATTGCGAAAATGGTGAGATGACCTGTAAATAACATACCTTAGAAAGCATCATCAAAAGAATTTATCCTCCCTTGAATTTTGGCCTTCTTTACTTCACCTTCCCTTTGAAATTCAGATTATATATCCTTTGGTTACCTCAGTCACCTGTAGATATTCAATATTCTCAAGTGTGATTAAAATGAGAGAACCTTGCCTCTTATTTATAATCTCCAAGTAGCTTCCTTAGAAGTATCTTCTAGGCCACTTTGTCCACATAGCCACTTTGTCCACATAGTCACCTATGTCCAACTTTTCCCAATTTGTCACTTGTCCATGTATCCAATAGCCACTTTACCACTTAACCCATTTTCTTCATTTTAGGGTTAACCTTCTTATAACCACTTTCCATAATTAGAAAGTCCTCTATTTACTTTATTATTTAAATAATCCTCCTTGACTTTGTCACTTCACTTTATTATTTAAATAATCCTCTTTGATTTTTTCACTTCACTTTATTATTTAAATAATCCTCTTTGACTTTGTCACTTCACTTTATTATTTAAATAATTTCTTCTTTGCAAGCACTTTGAATTCTTTGACCTTTTGGGGTTTCAAGCCAATCATATGAGGGTCCTTCAACTTTGTAAGGCCATAACTCTCAAACTGTGAGTTGTTGTGTGACATTCCACATACCACCGGAAATGGCATGACATGTATTATCCATATAGAATAGTCTTACCTACAAA
>JASDQU010333622.1:0-12747 GCA_032191745.1 Picea mariana
GAGGGTTTGGGGAGCGGAAAATCCAGTGAGAGCATTGAGGGAAATGACGGGTTCTACTTCGGGAGGGTCTGAGGGAGGGGTTATGTCAGTGATTTCAGGTGACTCAGACACAAGGGGAGTTTCAACATCCTCTTCCGAAATATCCTCAGAGATGGCCATAAAAATCTTTTGTTCCTTACACTTGTGGCCTGAGAAATATTTGTCATCACAATTATAACAAAGGCCTTTGAGTTGGCGTTCAACCATTTTAGCCTTGGTCAATTTTTGGATTTTTAATGGGGCGGAGGGAGTAGTGGGAGTGACGGGTTTAGGGCAAGGGATAAAGGATGGTTTTCAGTTTTGAGATGATACCACCTGTTGTGCTTCTTTATCTCTTTTAGTAGCCTCCACCCAAGTTGAGGGTTGAGCCATGAGGTCATGGGCCCGAATCTCCTCCTTAAGGCCACTGATAAAACACTCTCGAAAGAAAGCACCAATCATGCCCTCTGTTCGAAAAGCCAGGCGCTCAAAGGCAGCTATGAATTCTTCTATTATGCTGGATTGTTTCAACTTTGTCAAATGGCCAAAATGGTTGGTGTTCGTGTCAAAGCGTTCATAAAGCTCAGTCACAAATTGGGTCCAAGCAATATACCCTTGACGGGAAGTTTTTCTCCATTGCCACCATTGCCACCATTGCCAACGTTCTTGATCTAGATGGAGAACACCATACCGGAGTTTGGCCAAGTCATATGTGATGCCGTATAAAGAGAAATAATGTTCCATTTGGGTTACCCAACCAGTGGTGTCTGAGCCATCAAATTTGGTCACATCCACCCGCGGAAGGCGTATGTCACGTTGAAAGTGATGGTTCTGAAAGGTATGGGAATGGGAGGAATGTTTGCCTTCGGTATTTGGAGGTGCTTCAGAGAAATGGTCATTTGTAGGGATCTTCAGTTTGGTGCAGAGGGATGCAAGACAGATTCAAGTTGGGTGGTCAGTTCTTGTTTGACTTCCTCCATTGAGGACTGCATGGTTATATTGATGGATGAATCGATGGAGGCAACAGTAGCACTGAGTTGTTTCACTTCTTTTTGGGTTTCAAGGAAACCAGATTACAAGGTGTTGAAGCGAGTTTCCAGATCTTGGCTACGGGTATGGGCAATGAGGATGGGTGAACTGAAAAGGGGCGGGCAGGGTCAAATTTTTTTTCCGAAAAATGATATGGATGAATGTGATAAGGGTGGAGAGATGAATCCAATGGAATAGGTCTCAAATAATGGTGAAAAAATTTCCAGACTTTTTTTTTTACACCAGTGGAGTTATACTCCGGTCTGAAGAATACTGTAGTGATGAAATCCCCAAATGCTTAACCAGAAAGAAATGTGTATTTATTTTGCAACCCGAACACAGTTGCACGGCAATAGATCTGGTCTGTTTTAATTTGTTTATGTTTCTGTTCCCCAATGGTTAGGTATTCAAGGGTTCTACAAACAAGGGTTTGCCTTGTGTTGTAGCTCTTTGATATACGTGCAGGGTCCAACAGTAGTACTCGACCCAATATCTTAGGGCACTAACTAAGGAGGATAGACCGTACCCTTAGCCATACTACCTGACTACCCAAGTACTAGAGAGTATCTTACCGAGTGTTGTTTTCGGTGACACTATAGCAGTCCGGTGACCAATAGGTTTATCTAAAGAGGGCTTCAGGAAATCTAGGCCGATCCGTACACAGGTGTTGTCTGATGCACTACCACTCGAAGGGGTACCAACAGAGGTTATAAGGGTGGCCAACAAATGTGCGCTTAAGAACCACTTGTATTTCCTGTGTGTATGAATCCCTCAACCGCGGGTTTATTCCCGTAACGATAGATCTCTGTGGCTTAAAGACGTCGAAATACGTCTCTACCTTGAAAAAAAAATTCCCACAATTTTTTCCAAGGAAAGTGCTCTGATACCACTTGCAAGATACTGGATATAATAAATATGCAGAACATAAATAAAATGCTAGAAATGGCAGAATAACAATAATATATCCAACATAATCTCCACAATAACACATAAATGATATAAGAACAACAACATAAATAACACTTTGATTTAGAAAGCAATGTTCACAGGCCTCTTCGAGGGGGCAACCTCCAATTAAGCAACACTCTATTACAATAATCTCCAAGCTAGTGTTTTCATACCCTTGACCCTTATTTATACTAAATATGTCTATCAAGAGAAACATCTAGAGGAAGATCCTTCTAGAAGCGAAAGATTCTATTAGGTCTTCTTACATCCGCCTTATTCTATTTTATTGAAAGGCCTTATTAATATTGACCTTTATTACATCCAAATATATTGATCTACCTATGTGCGAGTTAGGACCCTAACAGATAGTAATAGCATAAACTCAATATAAACCTATGTATGTGATCAAAGAATCATACAATAAAACACAACAAGCTTTATAGGAAAGAATCGTATTATTGTATCATATTAAATGTGAAAGAGAGATTACAACCATGGTCTTGATGTCGTAAGGTCCTTTCCAACTTTCCTTCGTTCCCCACACACTTCCACTCCAAGAATTCAGAGAGCATAGATCTGATAATGTTCACAATCTATCTTGACAAAATGGCTCATCTTTCCAAGCTAACAATCTCCAAAGCTCAATCTAATCCAAGCTAATCCCAAAAGCTAACTTTCTCCATGAGAGCTCCTCTCCTTTTATAACTTGAAGAGGATAAGGTGAGGAGGTTAAGATGATCCCACTAAATCATGAAAGCGAGTAAGATCCAAACCAGTTGGATGCCACCTCACCATGGAAGCTTCTCCTTCTAGAAGCATCGAGAAGATGCTTTTTTTTCCCATGTATGAGCATTTTTGCACCCTGCCTATATAGCAACCTTCGAACACTTCGCGACCTAGCTATGGTGCAACCTGTGAAAATAAGGTATTTTCGCACCTTAGCTATAGTGCAGCATGCGAAAATCCACTTTAATAGGGTTTTTACAAAGGGAAATGGAACTTCTTTTCTCAAGAAAAGTTCTTCTCCCTTCTTTCTTCAGGAACTCAGGCCATTGACCCCTCTGAAGGCAACATATAATTTTACATCATTAACAGTCATAGGGATGATGGAAATAATGTGTAACAGAGAGCCCCCCAAAGTATGAAGTTAGAACAGAGTGATAACTGAAATACTTTGTCGAGTGTGTGTAGGGAACAAAGAACAGTCGGTCGGAAACCTGCCAACAAACAAGGAAATACAGTACAATAATATATCATCATTGAGGTAGGCATTCCCATACTCAGAATAAAAATGGCTCATAACATAAATGCCGACATGCGAAGATACATGTCAAGTAAGATAGTTCATGGCCACTAAACATACACCGGGGATCCATGCCAATATGACTCAAATCTGAACATAGCCACCAAAAATACACTGTGGATCTATGTGTTAAAGACGCAAATTTGAACATAGTCACCATACATACAATGTGGATCTATGTAACCGTACATTGAATATACTCCAACGCAACCTCGATCTGTCAGAAAAGATCCAGGGTCTTCACCTCCACCACTCTATAGTACGAATCTAACCATGTGAATACATGTGTTGAAGTCAAACATGGTAGAAACCACTTGATTACCGGTCATTAATGTATATCATTAACAAGTGCGAGAGAAATCACCATTAATGTTAATGACTCCCAAGGTACCTTAGTACAATCCAACGAATGCGAATAAATGAGCTGAAGTCGAACACTCAGAGGAATCTCCCGATCAGAGGTCAATAATGAAAACCCACTGTCGAAAGCGAGGAAACCTGCCATTGAGGCATGCAAGTTCCAAGGTACCAATTGGTTTCTAAGTCTAATTTCTAGATAATGAGTTGAAGTCGACAGGAAAAGATTCGTCATAGGAGATCCTTAATGTATCCCCCATCAATGACACGAAACAAGTAACAAGATTTGAT
Organism: Picea mariana; assembly: GCA_032191745.1. NCBI lineage: Eukaryota > Viridiplantae > Streptophyta > Pinopsida > Pinales > Pinaceae > Picea > Picea mariana. Next base: position 3,947 of record JASDQU010333622.1, read on the forward strand.
GTAGATAATAGTAACAAGTGATTCAAGACTGACTCAGGGTTGGCCGACGCAATAGAAGGCTTAAGGACTGCAGAAATGGTCGACGCAATAGAAGGATTTCTGGGTTGAACTTATTTTTTGAACATATTGTTGACACGACAATTGTCTTGGAAACACTGACTCAACAACAGGGATCATAGACCAATTTGTAATCTTAGAAGGAGTATGATCAAGAGACAGGCAGATTTTCCAACCTAGACACAAAGCAAGTGAAAGGGTGTCATGTTCAAAAGTGACTTTTCCATGGAATACAGGTTCAGACACATTTCTTTCCCAATTCCCCCCTCACCATTTCTGGCGAGTACCTCTTTATTTTTACACAAGCTTGAGGAGGATAACATATGCTTGTTAATGTAATCTCATCCTTCAGACGAGCCCCTCAGAGTATGTTTAACTAACCCTAGGAAGGAGTGGTTCGGTCCCACATGGGCCTTTCAATGTTTGTTTTATGAGTCCAAAGAAAGAAAACTCATGGGTTTTTCATGTTTATAGAGTCTAAAAAACACTTAAAGAGAACTCTCTCAGTTCCTTTTCCGTAAAGTAGTCTGATGAGACCGAAAAAGAGATAAACTATCGCTCAACAGACGTTTTCTTCAAAAACTTTAACGAGCGTGAAAAGAACAAGATCGCTCGGCAATCTTTTCATGTTTATAGAGTCTAAACAGAGCTTAAAGGGAATTCCAGTGGGTTCCTGTTTTGTATAACCTTTACGAGTGCGAAAAAGTGATAAAAGTATACTCGGTTACATTCTCATTGATTTACGAGCACGAGAAAGAACAAAGACTAAGCTCAATAACTTATTCTCATGTATTTACGAGCATGAGAAAGAACAAAGACTAAGCTCGGTAACTTATTCTCATGTATTTACGAGCATGAGAAAGAACAAAGACTAAGCTCGGGATTGTTTTCATTTTTACGTAAGCTTTAAAACAAAACGAAACTATGCTTGGACTTGGTTTCACTTTTACACAAGCTTGAACTAAAGGAAACTATGCTTTATGTAACTGGTTTCATTTTTACACAAGCTTGAACCATAGAAAATTATGCTTGGACTTCCCAACGCATAGCACAAGGATGGTTGGTACTTAGCCCCCAGTTTAGGAAAATAGCGGCTCTAAATTGAGCATGAAAAGAACAAAGACTAAAATCATTTCCCCCCAAGCTTCGTTTCATCCAACTGCGAAGGAGAATGGAATGAAGCTTCAAATACTATACGTAGGACTTGACCCAAACAGAGAGGGGGAAGTTGTTTCATTTTTTAGCGAGCTTGACACATGAGAAGAACTATGCTCTTGACTCTAGGTATAATCCCAAGACCATTGTTTCATTTTTAATGAGCTTGACACAGAAACGGGAACTATGCTCGTAACCTCTGTTTCATTTTTTTAACGAGGTCGCCACAGAGACACAAAACTATCCTCGTAAGTGGTTTCATTTGTTAACGAGCTTGAAATTAGAAAACCATGCTCAAAGACCTCTATTTCATTTTTTAAATGAGGTTGCCTCAGAGACACAAAAACTATCCTCGGAGTCTCTCTTCTTGATCATGGATTCCAAGAGGACAATGCTCCGAAATGACACCATGTCAAGGGACAAAACTCAGTCATGGCTTCTAAGAGGTCTTCATTAGAAGGAAGAAACACACTCTGGAAGGACACCATGTTGAGGGTCGCGACAGGAGTAAAGAGATCAGTCTCTAACAACCTTATCGAAGAGTGACAGAGAGCCCCCCAAAGTATGAAGTTAGAATAGAGTGATAGCTGGAATACTTTGTTGAGTGTGTGTAGGAAACAAGAAACAGTCGGTCGGAAACCTACCAACAAACAAGGAAATACAATACAATAATATATCATCACTGAGGTAGGCATTCCCATACTCAAAATACAAATGACTCATAACATAAATGCCAACATGCGAAGATCCATGTCAAGTAAGACAGGTCATGGCCACCAAACATACACTGTGGATCCATGCCAATATGACTCAAATCTGAACATAGCCACCAAAAATACACTGTGTATCTATGTGTTAAAGACTCAAATTTGAACATAGCCACCAGATATATAATGTGGATCTATGTGACAGTACACTGAATATACTCCAACGCAACCTGGATCTGTTAGAAAAGATCCAGGGTCTTCACCTCCACCACTCTATAGTACGAATGTAACCATGTGAATACATGTGTTGAAGTCGAACATGGTAGAAACCACTTGATTATCGGTCATTAATGTATATCATTAACAAGTGCGAGGGAAATCACCATTAATGTTAATGACTCCCAAGGTACCTTAGTACAATCCAACGAATGCGAATAAATGAGTTGAAGTCGAACAATCAGTGGAATCTCTTGATTAGGGGTCAATAATGAAAACCCACTGTCGAAAGCGAGGAAACTTGCCATTGAGGCATGCAAGTTCCAAGGTACCAATTGGTTTCTAAGTCTAATTCCTGGATAATGAGTTGAAGTCGACAAGAAAAGATTCGTCATAGGAGGGCCTTATTGTATCCCCCATCAATGACACGAAGCAAGTAACAAGATTTGATGTAGATCAGAGTAACAAGTGATTCAGGATTGACTCAGGGATGGCCGACGCAATAGAAGGCTTAAGGACTACAGAAATGGCCAACGCAATAAAAGGATTTCTGGGTTGAACTTATTTTTTGAACATATTGACGACATGACAACTGTCTTGGAAACACTGACTCAACAAGAGGGATCATAGACCAATTTGTAATCTTATAAGGAGTATGATCAAGAGACAGGCCGATTTTCCAACCTAGACACAAAGTGAGTGAAAGGGTGTCATGTTCAAAAGTGACTCTTCCATGGAATATAGGTTTAGACACATTTCTTTCCTAATTTTTACCCCCCCATTTATGGCGAGTACCTCTTTATTTTTACACAAGCTTGAGGAGGATACCATATGCTTGTTAATGTAATCTCATCCTTAAGACGAGTCCCTCAGAGTATGTTTAATGAACCCTAGGAAGGAGTGGTTCGGTCCGACATGGGCCTTTCAATGTTTGTTTTATGAGTCCAAAGAAAGAAAACTCGTGGGTTTTTCATGTTTACAGAGTCTAAAAAACACTTAAAGAGAACTCTCTCAGTTCCTTTTTCATAAATTAGTCTGATGAGACTGAAAAAGAGATAAACTATCGCTCAACAAACGTTTTCTTCAAATACTTTAACGAGCGTGAAAATAACAAGATCCCTCGACAATCTTTTCATGTTTAGAGAGTCTAAAAAGAGCTTAAAGGGAACTCCAGTGGGTTCCTTTTTCGTATAACCTTTACGAGTCCGAAAAAGTGATAAAAGTATACTCAGTTACATTCTCATTGATTTACGATCACGAGAAAGAACAAAGACTAAGCTCAATAACTTATTCTCATGTATTTACGAGCATAAGAAAGAACAAAGACTAAGCTTGGTAACTTATTCTCATGTATTTACGAGCATGAGAAAGAACAAAGACTAAGCTCAGGATTGTTTTCATTTTTACACAAGCTTTAAAACAAAATGAAACTATGCTTGGACCTGGTTTCATTTTTACACAAGCACAGTTTCCTCTGGTTCAAGCTTGTGTAAANGGTTTCATTTTTACACAAGCTTGAACCAGAGGAAACTGTGCTTGAGGTAAGTGGTTTCATTTTTACACAAGCTTGAACCATCGAAAACTATGCTTGGACTTCCCAATGCATAACACATGGATGGTTGGTACTTAGCCCCCAGCTTAAGAAACTAGCAGCTCTAAATTGAGCATGAAAAGAACAAAGACTGAAAGCATTTCCCCTCAAGCTTTGTTTCATCCAACTGCGAAGGAGAATGAAATGAATCTTCAAATACTATATGTAGGACTTGACACAAACGGCGAGGGGGAAGTTGTTTCATTTTTTAACGAGCTTGACACATGAGAAGAACTATGCTCGTGACTCTAGGTATAATCCCAAGACCATTGTTTCATTTTTAACGAGCTTGACACAGAAACGAGAACTATGCTCGTAACCTTTGTTTCATTTTTTTAACGAGGTCGCCACAGAGACACAAAACTATCCTCGTAAGTGGTTTCATTAGTTAACGAGCTTGAAATTAGAAAACCATGCTCAAAGACCTCCGTTTCATTTTTTAAACGAGGTTGCCTCAGAGACACAAAAACTATCCTCAGAGTCTCTCTTCTTGATCATGGATTCCAAGAGGACAATGCTCCGGAATGACACCATGTCAAGGGACAAAACTCAGTAATGGATTCTAAGAGGTCTTCATTGGAAGGAAGAAACACACTCTGGAAGGACACCATGTCGAGGGTCACGAACGGAGTAAAGAGATTACTCTCTAACAACCCTATCGAAGAGTGACAAAGAGCCCCCCAAAGGATGAAGTTAGAACAGAGTGATAGCTGAAATACTTTGTCGAGTGTGTGTAGGGAACAAGGAACAGTCGGTCGGAAACCTTCCAACAAACAAGGAAATACAGTACAATAATATATTATCACTGAGGTAGGCATTCCCATACTCAGAAATAAAATGACTCAGAACATAAATGCCGACATGCGAAGATCCATATCAAGTAAGATAGGTCATGGCCACCAAACATACACTGTGGATCCATGCCATTTTGACTCAAATCTGAACATAGCCACCAAAAATACACTGTGGATCTATGTGTTAAAGACTCAAATTTGAACATAGCCACTAGAGATACAATGTGGATCTATGTAATAGTACACTGAATATACTTCAACACAATTTGGATCTGTTAGAAAAGATCCAGGGTCTTCACTTCCACCACTGTATAGTACGAATCTAACCATGTGAATACATGTGCTAAAGTCGAACATGGTAGAAACCACTTGATTACCGGTCATTAATGTATATCGTTAACAAGTGTGAGGGAAATCACCATTAATGTTAATGACTCCCAAGGTACCTTAGTACAATCCAATGAATGTGAATAAATGAGCTGAAGTCAAACACTCGGCGAAATCTCTTGATCAGGGGTCAATAATGAAAACCCACTGTCGAAAGCAAGGAAACCTGCCATTGAGGCATGCAAGTTCCAAGGTACCAATTGGTTTCTAAGTCTAATTCCTGGATAATGAGTTGAAGTCGACAGGAAAAGATTTGTCATAGGAGGGCCTTAATGTATCCCCCATCAGTGACACGAAACAAGTAACAAGATTTGATGTAGATCAGAGTAACAAGTGATTCAGGACTGACTCAGGGATGGCCGATGCAATAGAAGGCTTAAGGACTGCAGAAATGGCTGACGCAATAGAAGGATTTCTGGGTTGAACTTATTTTTTTAACATATTGATGACACGACAACTGTCTTGGAAACACTAACTCAACAAGAGGGATCATAGACCAATTTGTAATCTTATAAGGAGTATGATCAAGATACAAGCAGATTTTCCAACCTAGACACAAAGCGAGTGAAAGGGTGTCATGTTCAAAAGTGACTCTTCCATAGAATATAGGTTTAGACACATTTCTTTCCCAATTCCCCCCCCACCATTTCTAGCGAGTACCTCTTTAGTTTTACACAAGCTTGAGGAGGATAACATATGCTTGTTAATGTTATCTCATCCTTTAGACAAGTCCCTCGGAGTATGTTTAACGAACCCTAGGAAGGAGTGGTTCGGTCCCACATGGGTCTTTCAATGTTTGTTTTATGAGTCCAAAAAAAAGAAAACTCATGGCTTTTTCATGTTTATATAGTCTAAAAAACACTTAAAGAGAAATCTCTCAGTTCCTTTTTCGTAAAGTAGTCCGATGAAACCGAAAAAGAGATAAACTATCACTCAACAGACGTTTTCTTTAAATACTTTAACGAGTGTGAAAATAACAAGATCGCTCGACAATCTTTTCATGTTTAGAGAGTCTAAAAAGAGCTTAAAGGGAACTCCAGTGGGTTCCTTTTTTGTATAACCTTTACGAGTCTGAAAAAGTGATAAAAGTATACTCGGTTACATTCTCATTGATTTACGAGCATGAGAAGAGCAAAGACTAAGCTTGGTAACTTATTCTCATGTATTTACGAGCATGAGAAAGAACAAAGACTAAGCTCGGTAACTTATTCTCATGTATTTACGAGCATGAGAAAGAACAAAGANATGACACGACAACTGTCTTGGAAACACTAACTCAACAAGAGGGATCATAGACCAATTTGTAATCTTATAAGGAGTATGATCAAGATACAAGCAGATTTTCCAACCTAGACACAAAGAGAGTGAAAGGGTGTCATGTTCAAAAGTGACTCTTCCATAGAATATAGGTTTAGACACATTTCTTTCCCAATTCCCCCCCCACCATTTCTAGCGAGTACCTCTTTAGTTTTACACAAGCTTGAGGAGGATAACATATGCTTGTTAATGTTATCTCATCCTTTAGACGAGTCCCTCGGAGTATGTTTAACGAACCCTAGGAAGGAGTGGTTCGGTCCCACATGGGTATTTCAATGTTTGTTTTATGAGTCCAAAAAAAGAAAACTCATGGCTTTTTCATGTTTATAGAGTCTAAAAAACACTTAAAGAGAACTCTCTCAGTTCCTTTTTCGTAAAGTAGTCTGATGAGACCGAAAAAGAGATAAACTATCACTCAACAGACGTTTTCTTTAAATACTTTAACGAGTGTGAAAATAACAAGATCGCTCGACAATCTTTTCATGTTTAGAGAGTCTAAAAAGAGCTTAAAGGGAACTCCAGTGGGTTCCTTTTTTGTATAACCTTTACGAGTCCGAAAAAGTGATAAACGTATACTCGGTTACATTCTCATTGATTTACGAGCATGAGAAAGAGCAAAGACTAAGCTCAATAACTTATTCTCATGTATTTACGAGCATGAGAAAGAACAAAGACTAAGCTCGGTAACTTATTCTCATGTATTTACGAGCATGAGAAAGAACAAAGACTAAGCTCGAGATTGTTTTCATTTTTACGCAAGCTTTAAAACAAAACGAAACTATGCTTGGACCTGGTTTCATTTTTACACAAGCTTGAACCAGAGGAAACTATGCTTGAGGTAAGTGGTTTCATTTTTACACAAGCTTGAACCATAGAAAACTTTGCTTGGACTTCCCAATGCATAACACAGGGATGGTTGGTACTTAGCCCCCAACTTAAGAAACTAGCGGCTCTAAATTCAGCATGAAAAGAACAAAGACTAAAAGAATCCCCCCCCAAGCTTCATTTCATCCAACTGCGAAGGAGAATGAAATGAAGCTTCAAATACTATACGTAGGACTTGACCCAAACTGAGAGGGGGAGGTTGTTTCATTTTTTAATGAGCTTGACACATGAGAATAACTATGCTCACGACTCTAGGTATAATCCCAAGACCACTGTTTCATTTTTAACGAGCTTGACACATAAATGGGAACTATGCTCGTAACCTCTGTTTCATTTTTTTAACGAGGTCGCCACAGAGACACAAAACTATCCTTGTAAGTGGTTTCATTTGTTAACGAGCTTGAAATTAGAAAACCATGCTCAAAGACCTCTGTTTCATTTTTTAAACGAGGTTGCCTCAGAGACGCAAAAACTATTCTCGGAGTCTCTCTTCTTGATCATGGATTCCAAGTGTAAAATGCTCCAGAATGACACCATGTCAAGGGACAAAACTTGATCATGGCTTCTAACAGGTCTTCACTGGAAGGAAGAAACAGACTCTGGAAGGACACCATGTCGAGGGTCGCGACAAGAGTAAAGAGATCAGTCTCGAACAACCCTATCGAAGATATCACCATGTCAACTACTGGATTTAAGTCATCAGAAGTTGAAACCATGGGTGACAACGCCACATAATTGACCTGTGGCGGGGGCGATACCGTCTGCATATAAGAACCATTTAGGGAGGCAATCCAGTCGGGATCAATGAATTAAAGTTGATCAACAGTCACAACTCGTCCATCGTGAGGGAAAGATATCACACAAACAAGAGTAGACACAATAGCTTCCATGGCATAGACATAATCGCGCCCAAGGAGTAAAGCAAAATCCAAGGGGTCTTGGACTACCATGACGTCAATAAAGACAGTTTTCCCTACCAAAGTTACAAAAAATTGAGGAAGGGTCCCTAAAGGTTGACTAGTTCTTCTGTTAAAAGATAACAGATTCTGCGTAACCAACACAAGCTGAGGAAAACCCAAAGCTTGCCAAGCAAAAGAGGACAAAATACTAACGGACACAGCTTCATCTATTAGTGTCTGAGGAACGTCTCGACCACAAACCTGTACTATAATCTGGAAATGAATGTGAGAGAGAAGACGAGGTCTAGTTAGCACACCCCGATCAAAATGGATGGCTTCATTACTTGGAGGAGGTTCTACGAGAGAAGGAGGAATAGCGACTGCATGGTAGATTCTGTATCAACGAGAAAAACATGGGCAGTATCGGGTTTACTCTCTAGCGGGAGAGTAGGATCGACCGATGATGGGATCAGATCGACCACTTGTGTTTCATTCTCTGAGTGGAGAATGGGGTCGACAGGTGGAAACAGATCGACCACTTGGGTGACACTCTCTAACGAGAGAGTAGGATTGACCGCTTTAGTTTCACTCTCTGATGGGAGAGTGGGATTGACCGAGGATGGTATCGGATCAACCACTTTTTCAACTGGTTCAACTAAGGACGTGACCATATTGATGACATGATCAATCAGATTGACCGATGACGGGTCCAGAGTGATCATTCCATCAACTACAGGGGGGTTGAGAGAAAACTTACGATAAGCAACTGGAAGTTGAGGTTGTGAAACAGTCA
>JASDQU010333628.1:0-12747 GCA_032191745.1 Picea mariana
AGGGAGCGGCCTTGTTGTTTTGCTGTGGGAAGCGGCCTGTTGTGTCCTTGCTGTGGGAGCGACCTGTTTCTGCTATGGGGCAGCCTCCTCTTGTGGTTGCTGTAGCAGCGGCCCTCCCCCTTTCTTCTGCTGTGGATATTTTGGCTGCCGTGGGTGAATTTTAAGCTGCCGCTGTTTTGGTGTAACCTCCAGCTCCGTCCTCATTACCTTGATTGCTGTAGGTGCGGCCTCCCTTAAGCTTGCTACAGGTCCCTTCTTGTGTGGAAAAGGAGCCCCCTTTGTGCTTGATGACTGGGGCATTGAGCTTTTAGTGAGTGAGCTGTGTACCTGTGAGGTTACAGCCCTGTCTAGTGAACAGACCTAAAGGGTTTTTGATACCCCTCTTCTCCTTCTGCTGTGTGAAGAGTTTACCTGGTGTGCAGCCCTCTTGCTAGGGTATTTTTGGTGGTTGCTGAAACTACCTATCAGTTCATTCTGTTCACTGTTAAGACAAGGGTTTTACACACAGTCCTGTTTTCAGCCTTCTGGGCATGTGGTTTTTACTGTGTGAGGGTTTGGGCATATCTACCTTGGTTGGGTTTGTATTTTTCTCCCTGTGGCCCTTAAGCTTGGTGGCAAGAAAGGTTCCTTCATTCTTTGGTATAGAGATCCACTATAGATCTATGGACTGAACATTTGTCTGAGCATACTAAACTGGATCTACACCTACTGTGGTTACTGTGCTACCTTCAAGGTAAGTTGGTTGTACCAGGTATGTATCTCACTTATCTCCTTTAGATCTGATCTGATTGTTATTACAGAACTGTCTAGCTTTGAATAGATCTGAGGAAAGCTTTTGGTGAAATGATTGGTCTAATTAGTTAGATCTGAAATCTGTGTTTTAGTCTTGTAGATCTATTGATATGATCAGATCTGTTCATTACTACATTGAATCAGAGTAGTACCTTTAGATCCGAGTTTATATTCATATGTGATCTCTTAAATTGTTGCTGTCCTTCTTAGATCTACATACTATGTGTTCTCTCTCTCTGATTGATTTACAGATCTAGTTGCTTTTGATCATTGAAACTTAAAAGAGATCACTGTTTTGCAATTTTACCTAAATCTAACATAAACTACTTTCTTTTTAGAGGCACTTGATCTTTATAAAGAGAGATCAAGGCTTACAATGCCTTTTCAGGTAACAAAAATGAACTACAAAGCTCCCTGGAGCACCGGGGGGTCCTGAAAGGGGTTTAACTTCAAAATTTTGGTGGAGCCTCCTTTTGTACCTGTATTTTCTGCGTGAAAACAGCAAGCTATTAAACCCAAAAGATGGCCAAAAACACTTTGGGAAGTGTCTTTGGTCAAACTCAAAAATTTGCGAAAAATGACTAAGTTAAACTAGGCTAAAACAAGGGAAAGTAACTAAGGAGTGAGAGCTAGAAAGATAGCCTCCTTAGGATCTTTTAGGCTGACATAAAATCAGCAAACTAAGCATTTTAAATTGCAGATTTATAACTTTGAAAGCACATAAAATCTTGCCTATTACTAGCCTCCAAATATACTAAGAAATCAAAGGCTAACTTAAGGCAAATTTTAGACTAGATCTAGAAAAAGATGAAATTCTTTAAGCAAACTTTAGATTTAATCCTTTAGATCTGCATGCAACGGAATTAGAATAGATTTATCTTTATATGATCAACTATTTTCTTGCATGCAAACAAAAACCCAAAGAAACCAATTTTTTATATAGAATTTGAGTGAGAGAGGGGAAGAGACAACTTGAAGAAATATAACTTGGGCAATGGAGTCTTCCAGTGGATTGAGGAGGGACTATGTCTTTGAATCTTGGAACTGTGAAAGATGCAAGCTAGCGCAGCCACCTTTCCAAGCAATGAGATCTTGTATGCTTCAAACAACTTGCCAAAAGGATTGTTAAATTATGGAGCTCCCTACACATGAAATGTAGATAGCATGTAATTAAGCAAAACTTGCATGCAAATCTTTAACCACATATATAAGAAGACAAAAAGATCTAAACAAAGGCCAATATCAACAATAGAAAAGCAAATAATTACAACAACATCACCTCATAGATTTGAGCACATGACAATGATCATCCACACACTAGCACAATGCACCTTCTTGAACTCCAAAGTCTTTATTCAATCTTCAAATAGAAAATAATATACAATATAGGTCTATGTCTTCCCAAAACTCCAACTAAACAATGGAGAGGGGTAGCCTTGTTTATATAGCAAAAGGGGTGATACTTCCAAGAGAGATGCACATAGGCTAAGGAAGAGATGTGCATGAGCTAAGGGTAGTGGCGCACTTAGTGAGTGGGGAGATGTGTGGAGTGGATGTGAGGTGAAGGGTAGTGAAGTAGGGGTAAGAGAGAGTGAAGTGAGGTGGAATGGGAGTGAAGGGGAGTGTAACTCGTGTGAGTGGGAGTGGGAGTGTGTGTGGCTGCCTTGGGATGTGCGCCACCCGTTCTAAATGTGCCAACTCTACAAGTGGGGTCGAGTCCCTTCATTGGGATCTCCTCCATGCTTATGTCACCCTCAGTGAAGTCGCCTTACCCTTTGCTTAACTTGCCTAAGCCTTCAGTCAACTGGGGACAAGGAAAAAACATGTTTCTGACATGTTCCCCAGTTTCCCTAAAAAATAGGGATTTAATTAAATTACCCCTTTTTCGTATTTTTCAAGTAAATTTCATTTTTTAGTGATAATAATCACTTTTTTGCCTCGAAAGAAGGGAAATAGAGGTTTACATGGTACTCTGGACTAGAAAACGACCATAAATATGGCATTTGATAATGTTAGATGCCATATTTTTACAACTTATTGACTTACAATTAATAAATTCCATTTTTGCGGGAATTTTATTATTTCTCTAAAAGATTAAAAAAAACCTATCAAACCTAGCCGCAACTTCCATATGACTCAATTAAGATGACCTAGTATGAAATCATATACATTTAGACACTAGGCATTGGTTATACCATGCCAAGGCCTAACCACAAGCACATACTTCAACTTTGGAGTCAGTCTCGTGAGTGGAAAAACTTAGAAATTATTAATCACCCAAAAAGACAGGCAAAAAATAATTAACAAGTGAAAAAAAACACTCTATAGTGCATGCTCGTACCTAGGTCTTAGGTGGCCAATAGCCTTTTACAATATTTCATACTCAGGCCATTTATTACAATGATGGAAATGCTGAAAAAAATAGTCTTTTGAAAGACCGGCTGAACTCTGAACTCTGACTTCTGAGCATCTATCTGCTCAGTCTTTGGCGGCTCATCAGGAAATCCAGCTAGTGCAACTTTGGTGGATAACAGGCCTTATAGCCCTTTGTTTTCCAAGGAAACCCTCAAAGTACTTACCCATGATCCATGGATGGTAAATGGGGTAAACCGTCGGTCCTGATTATGGAGCCTAACCCCGAGGGGACCAAGAGAGTTGAACCCATGACCTCCCCAACTTTGGGGTAGAGATAAGAGGTCTCATGTCTGGCTCATGTCCACTTGAGCTAACCCTTGGGGATTTATAGCCCTTTATATACTAAAAGATTAAATATTGTAATCCTTTATAGGATGATGATGTTTACTGTTGTCTAAGTCTGATAAGTTCTATCAAATAAAGATAATCAGATGAAATGTTCTTTGGAATATCATTTCTATATTGAACATAGTGGAATGGAAGTACCAAGGTTATTATTTTTCGTAAGCAAGGAAATCCTGAAGAATGATTAAGTTATGAAATCAGGTAAAGTCATATTACATTGTGAAGAKCATGGCATGTTAAAATGAAACGATGTTCATCCTCAACCTCCTTTGTATYGCAAATTCAACAAATTAGCTCATTCCAAGGTGTTCTTTGGGTTAKTCCAACCACCAGTTTCAATATGAATGTCATGAGGATTATTCCTGATTTTGACAATTTTGAATTTTCATCTTGTTCTTTAAKCTCCTAGTGTTGGAAAAGTTGTTTTGATCAGCCAAAGTAGGATTTATTAATTCTTTGTAGTATTTCAATTTTATCTTATTGATGATTTCATTGTTGTTCTTGATCTTATCTTTAAACTTCCTTGGGATGTAAGATTTATCGATATTATTAATTTGATTGTTTTCTTTTATGTTCTAATAGCTAGGCCAAACCTTGAATTTCTTGCCCAACGGCTTTTAAGCCTGTGGTGGCAGCTGCTCATACTAGAAGGAATAAAAGGGAGCTTACCCTATTATATAATCACAACATAATAATCTCATATACAATTGTTAATCGACCCCAAACTTCACGAGCAATGGAATGTTTCAAACCCGCTATCTATGCTTGACTCTTTTTTCTCATAGCCTCACGGGCATGAAAATGTATAAGTGAAATGCATTGAAAATCAACCCGATTTGTCTTATTTGACTTTATTCCGTGCTGTAGATTTTTTTCTTAGTGACCTTTATTTTACTTCCAGTGGTGGAATCAATCAATTAGAAGCTATGGCGGCTCTAACAGGAAAGGTTCGAGGCAGCAATTTTTTCTGTGGCTTGTGTGTGTATATAGGACTTCTGTCCCTTTTTGGCTCTTTTCAAAGGCTATTCCCAGTCCTCTCTTGAATGACAGCTTACTGGCTGAGGTTCCTGAACCCTATCTGTTGTCTTTATTAATTTTATAACATTCAATGGCAGCAGTGTTCTGTTTTATTTGGTCACTGATATTCTTGTAATATGTGACTAAGAAGATGCAACACTCCTCAAATTTGACCAGTGCCTCCCAACAAAATTCACACTTCTTCCCAGAAAGTTATAGCAGTATTTTAACTACTGCTGCTTTTATTCTGAAATATCTGTTACTGGAAACTCCACCCTGAGCTTCTGGAAATGTGTTTTGGCCTTTCAGAAATGTTTCCCTGTACAAAACGCTTCTGAAACATGTCTGAAATGTTTCATAGGCATTTCAGATTTTTGAAACACTATCAGCCGTTTTAAATGGTGTATCRGCCTTTTTGACTAATGTTTTGGCCATTTTGGCCAGTGTATTGGCCATTTCAAATGGTACCTCTCACAGAGTTCTGGACGTTAACACTTTAGCCACCAGAGCCAAGTTAATCTCTGACACASAGCACTTAGAGCAAGAGTTTSAACATCTATCTAAAGTCTTTAGAGGTAATGGCTAYGCTGAAAGACAAGTCAAAAATGTCATCCATAATAAGYGTAAAAAACAAACAAATAATGACACTTTAAAGAGTATTACTCTACCTTACATCCATGAGATAACTGATAAGGTAGTGAAGATCTTGGATAAGAAGAAATTAAGAGTAGCCTTCTCTCCTCATAATACTTAAGAAAATTGCTTGATCATGCCACAGATCTTACAGATCCAAGGAAAGCAAAATGTGTCTACTCTATTCTGTGTGATTGTAGCGAGTTATACATTGGTGAGACTGGGAAGTCTTTTCAAATAGGACAAAGAACATGGCGCTGACATCTCTTATGGCCGCACCAAGAAATTGCTCTTGCAGAGCACTCAGAATTCTAGGCATCGTATATGCCTACAAAATACAAGTGTTGTTGTTAAAGTGGATCATTACACGAAGATAAAGGTCAGGGAAGCTGTGGAAATTGAGAAACACCCTTATAACATAAATAAAAATGATGGATGGAAGTTGAGCAGAACCTGGTGCCCCATCATAAACCAGATTGAAAACAAAAGCAACACTCCTGTAATAATAATAATGCCTTGAATACAAATATCTAATAATTAGTCAGGGCAACCTATTATTCTAAACTTTGTACTTTAGGCACCAAATCTATTATTTATATTCATGCTGTTTTTTCCTTAAAGACTGAGAATTTATCTCCTGAAGATGGTCTGAGCTCCTTCAAGCCCAAAACGTTGAGAGAATTTATTCTTCATACTCRAGGTTTGCATTTTCTATAAACATCAATAGCTGTGAAAGTGTTAATAAATAACACAATTGAATTTTATCATTTATTTGGCCCATCCATTGGTGGGAACTTGGAATGGGATAACAATATTATCAATCCCTWTCTAGTTGGCAAATTTGGGCAACAATGGAAAAGGATTGGCAAGATGCTTCGTCCTACACCATTTTAGACCACCTATCAAGAGGTGGTACACCRTTTTACACGATTTTGGCATGTAACCTCCCACGATGGCTTCTGCTTAACAATGCCTCTCACAGGGATGTGCTGGYCCATGAGGGKTGAACATGTCACATGGTGGAATCGAACTCTGGTGGGGGCAATAACAACAGCCTGCTTTTGCTTACCTGACAAACCCCCTTTGATAAATTTGGGTAACAATGATGTAATGTMAATGAATTTATGTGTCCCATTTGCTTGAAATATCTATATTATGAATAATTATATTAATGTCAAGTTGCAAATGTTTAATGTCTGGACTGTACTAAACAAGTGTTCTGCATCTAGTTATTTTTTAATAAGCAGGGAAATCAGGTTCTATGTGTTTTTAACATTCTGCTGAATTAAGTCTATTCATTTCAGAAGCTGCTATTGTTGTATTGATCTAAGTACAGGTTGAACATATGAATGTATCATGTGCTGTTCTTCTCATCTAAGTTGTTTTAATTCTTTCCACATACACACATTACAGAAAATTAACACCTGTGCTAATGTTGTTGCCCTTTCTTAATGATTATGCTGTGCCAGTGAGAAGCAATCACTAACTTGGTTTTTAATTACAAAATATACTCTAATCTTCATGGTATCTCTGGGAATATCAGAAAGATTCTCTGATGGAACTGAGCTTCCACATTCCAAACACCAATACAACATTTGCTGGGGATGAGGCCACCCCTCCAGCACAGGTACTGAAGTAAAAATTTGCCGGTATTTTAACCAGTTTAGTTTGTGGTCTGTTTCCATTAATGTGAAAAATCAGCACAAATTGTTATTGTTAATTAAAATTTACATACAATGGGTTTTTGCCTTTTCAGGTTCTTCGAGAGAAAATCATGTCAATGGCAGATGTGGGACCATCAGATGCAGAAGCAGTTGCATTGTTTGAGGACATTGCTATCCTTACTCCTAGGTATGTTAATTATTCTAGATTGCTTGTCTCTGCTCACAATTCTAAAAGGAAACACAGTTTTTTCGTAGACTTCACAAACAAATTACCCTTTTGAAAATATTTTGTTTTGTCTTATTTTCACGTGTATGTACAGAGGTCGTTACACTATTGAGCTCCATCTTTCTTTCTTGCGGCTTCAAGGGCAAGCCAATGATTTTAAAATTCAATACAGCAGTGTTGTTCGTCTTTTTTTGCTTCCAAAGGTGTGCACATGTCATTATTGATAAATTTTTGTTATGTCCTGTTAAATTTGGTTTCTTATATAGAATGGTGTATGCTATAATTCATGGGATTCAATTTTTAGGTGAACAATATTAGTTGCTCTAGAATGCATTTGATAACTTGCTCAAGTAACCTTTTTGATGTTTTCATTGTGCAGTCACCTCATACACTTGTGGTGATCACCCTTGATCCACCAATTCGCAAAGGTCAAACATTTTACCCACATCTTGTCTTGCAGGTAACAAAACACTTTGCTTGTTAGTTTGTCATGCACAATTATTAGTTTGACTTTGATTTGGTTCACAAGAATGGCATTTGGTCCTATTTGCACGTCTGTTTCCATTTTTGCATATCTTGTGTAGTTTGCAATGGAAGAGCTAGCTGAGTGTGCACTCTCAATGAATGAAGAGCTGCTAAATACCAAGTACAAGGACAAGCTTGAACCTTCATATAAGGTAAATTTAACATTTAACAATTGGATTTTCCTCCTCATTAGTGCACAAGTGCAGCTAATGTTTGCACATTTCTTATATTTAGCAGAGCATTGTAGTCAATTATAGTCTTTCGAATGAGAAATGATATTTTTTGCAGCCATTGTAAATGTATTGTGCCATATAGAATATAATATTTATCATAAACTAATTAATAATGAAATTGATTAATGAAAAATTTAACATGAAGCTAATGTGGCAAGTTGGGTGTTTTGAAATACAACTTCCCTTTCCTAAAGTTTGAAATTTATAAAATCAAATTAATGTTGCATTTTGTAATGGATTCTGTTTGTATTCATGAATAATAATGATTGTTTATATGTAAATACTGAATTCCGTAAGATCTATAAACTTTTCCTGGTTTATCCCTTTGTCTATCTGGATTGAAATTTAAGAGTAGCGCTCTTTCACTTCAAAACAAATATATTTACAAATTAGATTTTTTTGCAATGGTAAGTTGAGAGTTATTTCTAAATGTACTGATCTATGAGGCTTTTTGACATTTATTTTTCAGCCAGACTCCAAACATATGTTCACATTTTATATAATCTTCTATTAATATACCCCTACATTTTGTTGTCTTGTTTGGTTGATCATTTCTAGGGTTTATCCCACGAAGTGTTTACACAAATCTTGCGTGGTCTCTCTGCTGCCAAAGTAACACGGCCAGGAAAGTTTCGCAGCAGTCAAGATGGTTATGCAGTCAGGGCATCACTTAAGGCTGAAGATGGAATCTTATATCCTCTGGAAAAGAGCTTTTTCTTCTTGCCTAAACCACCAACGCTTATTCTTCATGAAGAGGTGAGCCTTGGGGATTCTATTGCCCGAGCAATTTTCTATGTAGTTCACATGCAAACTTTGTTTCAAGTAACAATAGAATCTTCTAATTACAACATTTCTTCTCTGTAGAATTTTATCGACAATTTTTATGAAGCAGAAATAAAAATGAATTACTGTTTACTACATGAAAAGGTGCATAACTGGTAGTATTCTATTTTCAGATTGAATATCTTGAATTTGAGAGGCATGGCGCTGGTGGTGCTAGTAGTATATCTTCTCACTATTTTGATCTTATTATAAGACTGAAAAGTGAGCAAGAACACCAGTTCCGCAACATTCAACGTAATGAATATCATAATCTTTTCAACTTCATCAGGTATGCAAAATTGCCTATTATCTTCATCAGTGGTCTGTTGTTTTTGAAAAAGTATGAACAAGGGATCTAAAAATAATAATGAATTAAATGCCATTTTGTGTCAATTTCTAATTTATGCTACCAGAAAAATAGGGCTTTATTCAGGGTAAACTACTGTGATGCATGCAGTTCCAAGGGTTTGAAAATCATGAACTTAGGAGATGCGCAAGGTGCTAGTGGAGTTGCTGCCGTTCTTGAGAATTCTGATGATGAAGCTGTGGATCCACATCTTGAACGCATCAAAAGTGCACGTGAAGGTGGTGCTGGAGAAGATAGTGATGAAGAGGCATGCTACACTGGAGACTTATCTCTGATATGTGCTGTAGTAAAAAAGTAGAACTAATATGCACACATGATTAACAAGAGTGGAATCAAGAGACTCATTTCTGTTTTTGTTTGTTTGTGTGCAGGATGAGGACTTCATAGCAGAAAAGGATGATGCAGGATCACCAACAGATGATTCAGAGGAAGAGCAGTCAGATGCTAGYGAATCTGCAGAAATTAAGGAAGTATGTGACCTGTGATCCCCTATATCTGATTTTTCCTTTCTCATTTTCAACTCTTRAAATAGCATCTTATTTGGAGGTAGATAAAAATTCTTGTTCTCRGTTGAAACATTTGAGGCTAAAGTTAGTTGTAGGAGTCTYACTAGTAAGAGTTTTGTACAACTCACTTGATGTTTTTCAGTAACGTCCTTAAGAAAAATATATCAACTATAAGTGATGCCATATATAGATGCAAGCWGTGAGTATCAATACATGATAGGGGGATAAGACATTTRATCAGTTTTCTTCAGAGAACTAGCAAGATCAGGATGTTCAGAGGAAGATGTTGCAGTGCAACTAGTTACCAGCATCTCCATTAGTTTTCCAATTGTCAAATACCCTGGTTTTGTAAAATCCTTAATTATACTTACATGGTTGTGACTTCATGTTTGGATAGTGAAGATACAGATGTTGTGCACTGATGATATTTTTGTTTATTTTAGAAGCCTGCAAAGAAAGAAGTGAACAAAAAGGAGGCACCTGTTGCTAAAGTCACAGGAACAAAGAGGAAAAAGAGGGACGAGGAAGAAGATGGTGGAAAAAAGAGGAAGCAAAAGAAAAAGAAAAAGGATCCAAATGCACCAAAGAGGGCCATGTCCGGCTTTATGTTCTTTTCCCAAATGGAAAGAGAGGTAATTTTTACATTTTGTTCTCCTCTATGTAATGTTACGACTAATATTATTATTTTTTTTGTTATTTTGTACAATTTTCTGAAGTGGACACTTAGGTAAACAGTGTGAATGAAAGCACCTTTCCTCACGATTATCAGTTCTGTCTGCTCTTTAACAACAAAATACACAGAATACATACATTCTCATAACAATGCTCTGAGATTTATAATATGATAACACACCTTATTATTTCAAGAGGCTTCATACAGCAACATAAATAAACATAATTTCTGATCTGTTTAGAAACAAAAGACTGACCGTAATGAAGGAAAAGATGGACAGCAAGCACCTGAGTTATATGCTGGTCTATGATACGAAGTTATGCAGCTGTTGGAGAGGCAATATAACAGCAACAAGGTGGTATTGGAACTCGCCCAGCATGGAGGCAAATCGATCCACATTGAACTCACCCTCAGTCACAACACATATGGACACACATCAGCATGTGAACTTGTTTTCATCAGCAAAGAGTATGGGTTCTCTTCAGAACTCAGCCCCACAGTTACCAGCGCCTCCCACACACACACAGCAACGTCCCAACACAAAGAAAACTCTGCCAGAGAAGAGCCACCACCCCGCAATGTAGAGATTCACCCCCAGATCTGAGATAAGCGTCCAGCAGACAAGAATGTGCCCAGTAAGTGATAAATCGTTGACCAATGACTCAAATCGACCCCAGTGTCTTCAAATATTCGCCCAGCAATAGTTACACGATCTCCTTGAGGTGGGAAACCCATCCCACAAGAAGAATAGCGCTTCCTATTACTAACATCTGCACCCAGCAGTAAGGAACATGCCAAAATGAAGAGATTCGACTCTCCCAAGGAATAGATCAGCCTCCTCAATGAGTTTTGACCCAGACAAGGCCAAACTCCGCCGCCAACAAGATATTTCAGCCGCAAATGGAAAAGAACTTGGCCACTATCACGAAATCTCGACTACAATGAAGCACGGTAGGAATATTCGAGATGATCTCCTTCTCAATGGACTAGCTAGGGTGGATAGTCTCACCACCGAAAGTTCGAAACCAATCTCTGAAATCCCCCTTAGGGTTTTCGTCCCAAGAGTTCACAAAGCCACAAAGACCTCTCTCAAAGAAATTTTAGAAAATGTCAAGTCATGAATGAGAGAGGATGCCCTCATTTTCCCTTTTTATTCTTTGGTTGACTCTTTTGCGACCATTTTACCTTTTAATAAGTTTAAGTGACTTTTCATATTTTCAATAGTCACCTAGGTGCTTTTTTACCAATTACTCAATGTAACCTTTTAAAATTAATTAATTCCCACTCCAATGACATTAAATAAATAATTAATCCCCTTTTTCCCCACTGACTATAGCTTATGGGAATTACTTAGGCTATTTCGCCAACCTTCTAGAAGATTCATCTAGAAAGGGTACAGTCCTCCCTTCACGAGATTGCTTCTCCTCAAGCAATTGCAAATTTGGATGCTACAAGATCTGATCACTTTCCCATGTGGCATCCTCTGCTGGTAAATCTCTCCATCTGATGAGGTATTCTCGGATCACCCTGTTACACAATCTCCTCTCTCGAACCTCCAATACCTCCTCAGCAACCAGTACTAGTTGTCTCTCCTCATCCAATGGAGGTAACTCTGCCAAAGTAGTAACCTGCTGCCCCAATGCCTTTTTGAGGCATGAAACATGAAACACATTATGAATTTTTCTCCCCTCCGGCAACTCCAGCTGATAAGCCACTTCGCCAATTCTCGGAACCACCCTGTAGGGTCCATACAAACGTGGCTTAAGCTTCTCTGCACCACTCTTTTTCATCGAAGATTGTCTATATGGCCGTAGTCTCAAGAAAACCAAGTCTCCCACTTCGAAAGTGCTCTCGACCTTGTTCCTATCTACATATATCTTCTGTTGATTCTCGGTCGTCTATAGATTGTCCTTGAGAGCCTTAAGTATGTCCTGACTCTCCTTGATCCAGTCCTTGTCTTTGGGAGCCTCGTTATCCCCAAACGTCAAGTCAACAAAAGAAGGAGCATCATAACCGTATAATGCTCAGAATGGCGTCATATCGATGGACATATGATAGGTGGTGTTATACCAGTATTCCCCCAAATGCAACCACTTCACCCATGCCTTCTGCTGCCCGGACACGTAGTTACGTAGATACCCTTCTAGCCACTTGTTCACAATCTCCGTCTGTCCATCTGTTTGGGGGTGATAACTAGTGTTGGGCGTCAACTCTGTGCCAACCAACCTGGACAACTCCTGCCAGAATGCGCTAAGGAACTTGTTGTCCCTGTCATTGACAATATATCTCGGCAACCTGTGAAGTCTGAATATCTCCCCGAAGAATAACTCTGCTACCTGCGCTGCCTTATACTTGAAGGATATGGAAAAGAAATGTGCAAATTTAGTCAATCTGTCGACCACTACATATATACAATCTTTGCCTTGGACCTATGAAACATGATTCGTTGAACCCCCCCTCGGTGTCTCGAATCCCACGTGGGGACACGGATTCGACCTAATTCGTGTCTGACACGAATTTAGGTCATGT